>JABJVR010000033.1:4496334-4512338 GCA_025773905.1 Chitala chitala | reverse complement strand
GTTTATTGTAGAAGCGTGCCAACCCCCTGTCCATCCACCTTCCTCCCACTTGCCATTTTCTACCCCCCTGATTCACCCTTGTTTCATTTTTTCCCCTCTCCCCGTCCTCGGTGGCGGGCGGGCCGCCGCCCCCCCGGTAAAAATGGGTCCCCTGCTCATGTTGTAAAAAAGCCACAGTACTTAATTAATAGAGAAACAGGTACACAGACCTCTTCGGGTGAGTGTGCCAGAAAGTAAAAGGTTTTATTCTAAGGAAATGGTGGCCAGAAGGTACAGGAAGACTCACCACCGTTCAGTTGCTGAGACAGAACAAGACTAACAAGAGACCAGCTGTCTTTGTGGGCGGAGTCAGTGGCAGGGCTTCTGGGGCCCTTCAGGCCAGCCACACAAAGCTCTTCAGCCAGGCCCACAAGCCTTTCCCCCAGAACCGGGCCCTTCAGCCAGCCTGCAGAGGCCTCCAGTGCACTGGGCTCAGCACAAGCCTGACAACAGAACAGAGTATTCACGCACAGAGAGAGAGAGAGAAAAAACAAAGGAGTGAATTACCTAGATGTATAACAGTTATTTTGGTGTTGTGAAAGCTGAATGATCTTTGTTTGCATTATTTGGTGACATATCCCCATTTTCCGCCACTTCTAACAATGCAACCTTGTAATGCCAATATAGTCTGAATAAACTGAAATTAATCATGAAATTATATGCTTCAAATATAATATAATAAAAAAAAAACAGTGAAGAAGCACCCCACCTTCTGGATGATCTGGAGCAGGACTCCCCATTGGAGGTTTGCCTAGTGTGAGAAGGCAGAGGAGAAAAAAGACACACTGAGCGAGGTATGCGTTTCACATCCCCTTGGTGGCTTTTCAGCTCCTTTTCTGTTTGGACACACAGACTTAGTGAGCACCGTGCTGTGATCCACTGTGGAAACCTGCGTCACCTTCCACACAAGCTACAACTAAGCTTAACGGGCTGCAGTGATGTGGTTGAGAATGAGGGTCTCACCTCAGTGATGTGGTTGAGAATGAGGGTCTTCTCCTCTTGGGAACTGCAGCATTGAAGAGCACTGAAGACCATGCTAATCAGCAGCTCTGTCTCACAGAGCCTCTCCTGCCTCAGCCAGCCCACCACCCTCTGCAGGAGGAAGCGGACAGCAGGGTTGTGGGCCAGCGCCGTCCCACGCTCCCCAAGCTCCTCCAGGCCTGGCACGAGGTTTGCCTCGGCGTCAGACACGGGCTCCAGCAGCACCTGGAACACCCTTTGAGAGGGGAAGGAGCAGAGCAGGGTGGAGAGGAAGCGCAGGTGGGGCTTGGAGTCACGCTCATTCACGTGCACCACGGCCAGCTCCGACAGCGTGCACACAAGCTCCTCCAGGCGGCCACTGTTCAGGCAGGACGGGCCTGTGGGCACCCTTCCCTCATCCCGCCCTTCTGGTCTGTTGTCGCCTCCCTCTTGGCTGGCGAAGCTGATCTTAGCGGCCTTTTTCTTGCGGCCAGTTCTTATCTCAGGGTTTCGCATGGTCTGTAACAGGGTGGCCACACCCACAAGGCCTTGTGCCTCCACAGCCTCCTGGTCCACATGCCGCACACAAAGCTGCCCCAAGCCCTCCCACAAGTCCAACACCAGCCAACTAAAGGAAGGGTCCCCATCCTCAGGACTATCCACACCTGGGAGTCCTGCCCCCCGACCTGCCCGCTTCTCCCAGGAGGCCAGGATATCGGTGACGTGTGAAAACAAGGGGCCACTCTGCAGCACCATGCTGTTCATTGCACTGTCCACTAGGGGCAGAAGCTGTAACGACAGACGGGATGACATTCCAACTGCTGGACATACAACCTTTAATAAACAGTCGGGCAACACTCTGAATAGGTGTATGAGGACACATTCAACCCGCCAAATGAAATCACTCTAGACTTGATGACAGAACACACCATCCACGATTGTTATTAACAGTGTCTGCACCGAGCAAAGAAAGCGCGAGGTTTACATTGATGGTCGAATAGAAAGACTCAACATTCTGCTACAGTTCTACTGAAAAAGTGCCTTATGCACACACTGAAATGCATACAGATGGACGGCCGCAAAGCTGCCATGGGCAGCAAGCCACAGCTAAATTGGCAAGAGACTTAAAGAACAGTGTTTGAGATCTTCTGTACTTTAATGGTGTTATAATAGTGGATATGAAGCTGAACAGATGTTAAGTGAAGGTAAACCAGCGCTTCACACAACAGAAAAAGGCAGACGCAATTAGTGCTTGGTACAGCTGCTGCCGGTCACCTGGCTACGTAGGAGCAGATCTGGAACTGTGCGCTTCTCTTCATCCTCATCGGCATTCTGCAGCACTGCGTAACGTAGGCACTCCATGGTGGCGGAGACAATGGCTCCGCTCTCTGAGGGGCTGGAGGTCGCCCGCTCACAAGAGAGACTGGGGGAGTAGTGTTAGAAAGGCAGCACCAATGAGGCACGCATGCGAGGCTTACAGTGTAAATAATCAAAATTCTTATGTCAGTACTATTGTAAGACATAGAAGATTCAAAGTCTGCTATAGTGTTCCCAGCAGTGAGAAACCATTCTTCAGAACAAGTTTATAACAAAAACCAGATTCTGTAAGTCAGTACCCCTGAATTATGGAGGTGAAGAAGATGCTGTAGAAGTCCACCCCTGGGTCTGTGACATCCTGGGGAAGCTTGCTGATGAAGGGCAGAAGGTTGGGGTAGAGGACAGTGGCCAGGCCCCGCCCACCTTCCCTTAGCAGGGGCCAAAGTTTGGGCAGCACTCCCTTGCGGGCGTTCACATGGAGCCAGCAGTCCTAGAACAATGAGGTGGATCCGTGAAGGTGAGGCAGGGTGAGAGAGGGGGTGACAGAGCAGGGCTGCAGGGCATGCTGATTCTTATTCAACTCACACTCTGCTTAATTACCTTAACGAAGTCATTCTCTAGACTGAGAATCAGTTCACCTGGTGTTTCCGGTGTCAGCATGTGGCTAATTAAAATAAATTCAAAAATGCAGCCCTCGAGGGCAAGAGCTGGAAGCCCATGGTGTGAAGCACATGTTAGGCTGAAAGTTTTCCTACAGCGCACAAAGAAACTGCAATTTGTATCAAATTAATCATCTCTAATAAAGTCAGAAGGTTTTTCATACCCTGCTGCTAGTCTGTCACTGCACTTTTTCATTTAACAGCGTGTTTTCTGAGGTCAGTCCAGAGTAAGGGTTTAACAGAAAAATCACCGTGTGTGATTTGTTAACCTTTAAAGAACAACCCAGTGATAAACAGTAAGACTGGTAATACTAGGGAATTCTGAGTTTTCACATCTATGTTACAAATGGAGTAACATAGTGAGCTTCGTGGAACTATAAAGCCCAGAGACTCACTAAGTTCTACAGCTCACACAGGCCAGTCAAAGGCGTTTGAGATGGTTTCAACAGTGGAATCGTACCGACCTGGATGGTAGAAACAACATGCAGGATGGCCTCCCACAGGGTGGGCAGAGCCACAGGGTCTGTGTCATCAATGCTGAGCAGGATGGCAGGACAGGCCCTGGAGGCCTCGGTCTGGACCAGCTGAGGTGAGCACTGACACAACGCCGACACGGTCTCAAAGAACGCGCCTCTAATCTGACAAGGAAGAGTGAGGCAGTTCACAAAAAACCCAGTGTGTTTGTGTACATGTGTCAATGTGTACCCAGTGTGTTTGTGTACGTGTCAACGTGTACCCAGTGTGTTTGTGTACGTGTCAACGTGTACCCAGTATGCAATCATTATGTAACCATTCTTGTTTTAGATTTTAGAGTACTTCATTTTTCCCCAGAGGGAAATTGCTTCCCTGCATTCAACACATCCCGAGGGGAGCAGTGGGCTGCCAGCCACATGCGGTGCCCGGGAAGCTAGCACTGAGTGTCTTGCTCAAGGACACAGTGGCCACGCGTGGTAGTGCTGGGATTTGAACCAGAAGACTTCCGCATCCCAGCCTGATGTTCTACCCTTAAACCCACCAGGCCGCTTCATAATTATTCAGCATTTACATGTTTCTCTGCACCACTTGATTATTAGGGAGGTACAGTATACTCTGTTGTAGGGTACAACAGCTTTTCTCTGAATTTAAATTAGATTTAGTTCTCAATTCAGTGGCTATCCTACCAACCTGTACATAAAAACTATTGTTTAAGATGCATACACATTGTTATTAATCATTGTTAATGCCTGATGTGTATGTATGTATGCATGCATGTACGTACGTACCAGGAGTATCTTAGAAAAAACCACAACAAATTTCTCATTTGTTTGCTCACACCTGGCGAATAAAGCTAATTCTGATTTTGAACCTGCCTCCAGTCAGGATGTGCCTGTCACGACCCAGGGAGGCCAGCGCTGCCCGGAGGCCGTTTCAAGATGGTTCCTCTCACCTGTGGGCTCTTGTGCCTGCTGTACTTCCAGAACTTGGGCTGAGCAACGAGGTGGGCGAGCCGCTGGGCCAGCGCGGCCAGGTCCTGCTCAGGCAGGCCGTTGAGCAGCTTCTTCAGGGCCAGCAGTGAGCTGGTGACCAGACGCTGGTGCCTGGCCGTCCGCTCCTCCTCAGGCATGCTCCTGGGGGAGACAGCACTGAGCAGGTAAACACCACCATCACTTTAGCTCTGCCAAACACACTATTCAATTTGCACAGGAGCACGTTCAACAAAAATCTACATAACTTTAAAATGTTAATATTTTACTGTGGGGGGGGGGGGGGTTTATTATGCTCCGTACATGCCTTATCATCATAGCCCCGAGGCTTGAACGTCCCACTGATACTCACTGAGAATCACTGAGTGTGTCTGGGGTTTCCTTCAGCAAGTTGTCCTGAAGGATCTGAGAACAACAATTTAAGTTTTAAAATTAAGCATGGCATTAACCCCCCCAGGCAAGGTGGGCATTATAGCACAGTGCTTTTAATCATTTGACAATAGTGAGATTACACAGCTATTACTTACACTTAGGACCTCATCCTTGCAGAAGATGAGAGCCTCTATCTGCTTGCTGGGGGGAAAAGCTGCCTGGAACGCCACGCTTGCGGCAGACGCAGCTGGGGGATACGTATCACACTGAGCAATCAGCCAGTGTCCCATGATGCCCTTCAGGTATGGGGCCAGGTTCCGCTTTACCTTCATGATTAAGTGCTCAAAGGCGTGCTGTGCCGCCTCACGCACTCGTCTGTCATGATCCTGCGGGGTGGGTTTAAAGCAATACCATTTATAACAATAACGAGTTTCAGTTTTTCAGAAATAAGGCAGAAAAATACTGTGAGGTTGGAAAAAACCGTGCTTTATCTTACCACTGATATTCTGCAGTATATACGAGGCCAGTAGGGCAGCACACCTTTGACAATCTCGAGGTCTCGTTCTTGACACATGGCACCAAATTCTTGCACTGCCTGCCAGCGAGTAAATTCGCGAATATATTACACGGGCTGCTCCTAAAGTTTTCGGTTAAAAGATCAGCAGAACAACTGACATCACAACAATGATATATGCTACACCTACTTTCAATTTTGTGACTGTGTCTCTTTTGGAAAGTTTTCGCAGAACCATGCGGAAATCGGCATCGACAAGACTGTCGATCTCATCTGCTCCCTGGACCGCGGGCACATACCCCGGGTCGTTAGATGTAGAACTGCTGAAGCCCACAAACCCAGGCACTGCACCCCTCTCTCTCGCCAAAATTTCGGCAGCCCTGCCGCTGCTGGACGGCTGTCAGTGGAAAATGTAAAACACAAGGTCAATTACAACTTTCATACATATGTAGAACTACATAGTATCAACGTAACGGAAACAGTGATACTTAGAACATACACAGAAAATGACATTCAAAAACAGGAAACGGCAACTTTTTCTTTTAACCGGTAATGCCAGGCGACCACTTCATATGTAAATCAAAATACAACACACACCCGAACGTTTCCTTTGGTCCTCTGTTTATTCTTGCCTCCCATTTTGTATCAAATACCCAATTTTTTAAAATTCCCAAGCCGTGTATACTCTTCGACTCCGAAACATTTGCACTCATGTGAGACTCTAACACGTAAATTTACACTTTGAACTGGAAACACATTCCGGCTACGGGTACGCTAACAGCCATTTTTACTACTGGCAACAGAAACCGTTGCCGAGTGCTGCAGCTGCCCGATCTGTACAGCGCGTGTGCGACAGTACGTAATTTCCGTTACTGTTTCACGGCTGCTGCCGCGCGCTTGCCTACCCGATTATTACTACGCATGCGTAAATCATTGCCGATCGACTTGGATGACGCATGCGCGAGAACGGGTCCACAACCAACGTTGTTCGCTCAATCACACTAAGTGGGCTGCGTTATGTGCCGGTTCCCCCCCCAATCAATTAATTCGTTTTCATTTAATCACTGTATTAAATACCAATTGCTTCTCTTTTTCCTCATCAAAAAATTACAGACTCAGGGTAATACTATACCATCCACAACAGTAGTCCCCATCCTCCGGGCCGCCCAGAAAGAATAACACACTTTAAATTTTTTTTTTTTTTGGTACCAGGCCGCAACAAAAAGAAAATTTTGTTTTATAATTTTATTTCAATTTTATTGACTATCGGAGACTTCATTGTTACTCTCACCGATTCTGTGTTATGGTACGTTGTACCATGTTACCATGCTTGATTATGTGCGCGCGCAATAGCCAGTCCGTGGTGCAAAAAAAAGTTGGAGACCAACGATACACAAGGCAGGTGAAATTTTAAGCTCAATTTTTAAACAAAAGCTCTGTGCGAAGCATCCATTAGCATAAGGAATGGATCGTATATCATTGGTCAGACCCGTTTTTCCGCAACTACTACTGGTCATCACATCAATGAGCACATGCGCAAACATCAGTCTGTCTCCAAGTGTCGTGTCTACTCACCCCTGCAGGTACAGGGGCCATGCTCCTAGACACAATATTCACCAACAAAAACAGGTCAAATAAGACATTGTATGAGTTAGTACAAGACTATGATTACTTCAAGTTGTAAACATGGTATGTAATAAAATGATCACTTTTACATTGCTTCTGCAACCAATTGTGCAGCAACAAGTGCCTAAACATTTATTCGTGTAGCAGATGCTTTTATCCAAAGCAACTTACACTGAACTAGCGCTGGGTGCCTTGCTCAGGGACATACCTGATGCCCAAGCTAGGATTTGAACCATGGGGCTTCTGCATCCCAGCCTGATGTTCTGCTAAAATGATTAGCCCGGTGAGCTGAACACCCGAGTTACTTGTGTGGGGGGCTAATGGTACTCGTCCTACCAAGGGATTCTCACTGTAGTGCGAAAGCACTACAGTGAGAATCCCTTGGTAGGACGAGTAGCCTTTCACTACATCAACTATCAGTAACCTCCACTCCAATCTCATACACATAGAAATTTAGTCTCCAATTCACCCAAATCTTTGGACAGTGAGAGAAAACACCCACTGACTCAAGCATTGTGTACAGATCCTAAGAGCTTTCCAAACGGGTATAGCCCAGAAACTATTAAGCAGTCCAGGGCCATTTGCTAACATCCACAAATAAGTAACAATATCCAAGTTCAGAAACAGCTCAAATGTTTAATTGGGATGACAGAAAGCAGTGCCAGTCATTCGTTGTAAAAACAACATAACATGCGACTACTTCTAAAAACTGTGAAAAAAAGTGGTCAGACATTAAATAAATGTACATAACAGTTTCAGGACAGGAAGGAGGACATGAGGCATGTTCAGTGAATTAGAGGGGAGGACTCGTCGTGGGGGTTGAACTCCAGCAGCTCAATCTTCATCGTCCCAGTCTTTCTTGCCTTGTGGGGGTTTAGGTCCCCCTGCAGGTTTTGCCATGATGATCTGGGTGGGGGAAGGGAGGACACAAGTGTCACACAATGGTCACAAAGAGCTAGACTGTCAGTGAATTCTGGGAGGAGATCAGAAACAGGAAGACAATAACAGGGCTGTCCAGAAATCAACGCCAATCAACACCAATTGTCCAATCAGCATGCTAAGTCAAAAAGGTACGAAACCAGAGGTTAGCACTGTGCACACAACGCGAAAGGCTACTGCAGCCACACATGACGCAGCACGCTTTTCTCTCGGTTCAGCTGAAAAACTAGATTTTGTGATCTTTGTGGGCACGAAAGTCTGCAAGTCATGCTTGTATGGAACACAAAATGCTAAAAAAGGATTCACACAGGAACACGGCACACCTCCTTGTGAGATGGCATCAACTCGTCAGGGACGGGGATAGTTACGTAGCCACACACAGAGTCAGTAAATCCGTGCAGTTTTTAATACACCACTCAGTACGTGCAGCTCCCTTCAGGACCCATCTTTACCACATTGACTTAATAATGGGTGTCAAATTTGTCAGGCTCGTCCTCCCAGCCATCTCTGTCCCAGTGTCCCTGCTGCTTTGGGGCCTTCGGTCCACCCGCTGGTTTAGCCATTATGATCTGATGCGTCGCACACGAGGACACGTTACCACCGCTCAGGTGCATCGACAACAGTACTTTCAACATCTGCAGCCACGCCCGGGTCTCACCTGATCCACCCGTAGGATGGTGATGGCGGCGTTGGTGGCCAATTTGATACCCCAGTATTTCACCAAGTAGGGGTCCAGGATGGCAGCCTCCAGCATGTCCTTCAATGCTGCTCCCTCACCCTGCAGGGGATGAGGGGGAGAACACAACCATTAAAATACACCCTTCAACTGGACATTAAACAGTGGAGGGTTTAAAGGTAATAACACCAACCCAGAAAGACTCCGGGGTTGGACTATACCACTCCATGCCCAATCTCACCTCGATATCAAAGCCTATGTTCTTGTTCCCCTCGTGGTGCGCGGCGTACAGTTTGGACACCACCTCACTGCCCTTCACCCCAGAGTTCTCCGCCAGAGCACGGGGAAGAGCCTCAAAAGCCTCGGCAAACTTCTTGATGGAGTACTGCTCCAGCCCAGGACAGGACTGTAATACACAGCAGCTTGGGATGAGGCTTGTGGGACGCCAGCAGGCACATCAATGCCGGCTCCTCCCACCACATATCCTGAAAGCACAGACATTCGCTGGACTCATTTGCTCACCTCTCCGTATGAAGCAATCTGCTTGGCCAATTCAATCTCAGTGGCCCCAGCACCTGGCAGAAGACGCTTGTCCTAAAAAAACAAAACGGGGTTTAGGTACTCAGTCCTTGATTATCTCAATACAATCACCCACAGATCCATTTGAAGTCCAAGAAATCTGTGGTAAGTATAACATTCAATATGTTGAAGGAAAAAACTAAGCAGGCTGTATGAAAATTAAATTCACATAAAAAGTATTGCAAAAGGGAACATTTCAGAATTGGCACACTCTGTACAGACTAGCTTTACCCTGACGAGAACTTTGAATGTGTTTACGCCATCATCGACCGCACGTTCAACGTCGTCCATCACGTTGTCTGTGGAGCCGCGAATTACCAACGTAGAAATGGCACCATCTTCCTTATCTGGACGTCAGAGGGGAACCAACAACGTAAGAGTGCAAGTGTCACAAAGTGTTCTCTCATGGGCCATCGGTTCACCAGTCCTTCCTCGTGTCTTACCATGTTTGAAGACTACAACTTGGGTGTCACCGAGTTCTGTGAGGTATACGCCGTCACAGTGACCCATCTCCTCTGGGGTGGGCACAGTCTGGAAAAAAGGAGGTAGCTGACTTTGGAAGCCCATAATGGTCACACAGCACACTCAAAACACCAAAATACTGCTGAGCATCTATACTACAAATAAAAAAATTAGTATATTATTACAATTTCATGAAAACATTATCTTCACAGACAGAATATCACGATATTAGTGCCCTAAAATAGGTGTAACTTGTTGTGAAAGGTACTACATATAAAAATAAACTGAAATTTGAAATGGGCTTGTACATTTTGTCATCACCATATGCATTCTAATGTGTAGAATACTGATCTCAGATCAGAGATGAATTGAAGAATAAAGTAGTTCTTTAGTGTAGAACTCACCATTTTTGGTAAAGCAGTGGCTCCCACAGTTTTACAAACTCTTCTCAATTCCCATTTAGAGTTAAGCCTGAGGGGGGAAATTTATGACATTTTTGAAAACAGATTTCTTTAAAGCATAGTATTTAAACTATAAAATGTATTTCATCTGCTCAGAACTATTTCTTGAACAAGCATAACTGTGATCCTGCCCCCCAAACCCTTCAGGATGGTATAGTACCTGACCACCATGAGCTGGTACTTGTTGGCATAGTGCAATGCCATGTCAGCCACTTTGCCTCCGGTCACCACCACGTTGGCACCGGCTTCTGCGATGGCCTTCACCTGGGCCTCCATCAGGTCCTCCTCACCCTTGCTGAAGTTCAACAGCTCGTCTGCACTCTGGATCAGCACAGTCCCCTGGGGCCAAGGGGGAGCATACACTTTACCATGCAGAAACCGATCCCACGACATACAACTGTTCCACAGAACTTATGAAAGCCTGTTTACAAGTTCTCTACAAAGTACAGGCTCCAGCACTGACATTTTCACATTACAGGGCATACTACATCTGCAGATTATAATCACGTACAGGAGTATTAATATCCAATTTACCAGGACAAATTAAAAACAACAGATTGTACTAACAACAAAATTTTATTCTGGGGCATAAATTTTTATTTTACTCAAGTTATTAAACACAGAAACAGCTTACCATATAAAGAAAGCCGCAGGAATATCTATTAAAACAAGATCTCAGATTTGTCAAGACTGTCTGATGTGACATTTTGATCTACTGACTTACTTTGGTCTCTGTTACCATGCAGTCGAAAGGACAGGAGAACACCGCTATCTTGGCATCCTTGACTGATGTGATGTCACCCTCAGTCTCCTTCTTGAACACCATCCCATGCAGTACTGATGAGGAGTTTAGGCCAGACCCCTGCAATCGCAGCACACCAAAGACGTCATATCACACAGAACAGCGATCTGCTGGAAATGCACACGACTCGCAACACTTACCAAGATTTTACACACTCTGACGTTGTCCACATTGAAATTTCCAGACTCTGGGAAAATGGAAACTGCAACCAAAACACAACCAGATTAAAAACTGAGAAAACTAAATCAGCGTCTTAAATCATGTCACAATAAAAGACGAAAAACATTAAATGTAAACGTAAATTTTCAGGTATTAATTGCCATGACAACACTACCTACCACAGGCCTGAGCAATCAGACTAGCCAGGAAGTCCTCATTGCCATACTGTTTACTCATGACAGCAGGACGGATCAAGGAGGTGGTCTCGCTCTCATCCCTCAGGTTCTTAGCTGACGAGCACACGCAGTCTGGCAGGATCTCCAGGGCCTTCTTGCAGGCCATTTCATACCCCTCGATAACCTACCAACATGCCAGCAAAGTGCAGAAGCCGATTCAAGCCACAACACAGAGCAACCTCAAAACAGGTGGATTTGTAACTGTAGCTGACAGGTGTGCAGTTTACAGCTAATCAGGGACACGCCCACAGACACGCCCACCGAGACACTCACCTCAGAAATGGACAGACCCATCCTGAGCAGTTCCTCCGCCAGTTCTAGCAGGGCCCCTGCAAACACCAGGACAAAGTTCGTGCCATCTCCCACCTCCTGCTCCTGCATGTGGGAGGCCATGACGATCATCTTAGCTGCAGGGTGCTGGACCTGGAGAAGAGATGGGTGGCACCACAGTAACAATAATTAGTATGCATGTGTGCACGCCTGCAGACACGTCACCAAAAACATCCCTGCACGTGGAGCATGCCTGCCCCACCCTCCGCTTACCTCAAGCTCTCGCAGGATGGTTGCTGCATCGTTGGTGACAAAGAGCTTCTCCAGATGGTTGATGACCATTTTGTTCATCCCTACAGAAAAAGCAGCGAGATGCACACTGAATATCCACTGCTGTCGAACCATCGGAGCCACACAACTGATACAAGGAGTGGGAACTTACCGTTTGGCCCATAGGCTGTCCGTGTGGTCTGAGCAAGCTCTTTGCATGCCTGGATATTGCGGAAGACAGCCTCTTCCAAACCCGAGAAGTGCTAGAAACACAGAAGAAGCCAGCTAAATGAGTACGTCAGGAGTACGACTGTCAGTCGTACCTTATTACCCACAATGTTAATTCAACGGCTTTCAATCTCATTTTTTACAGCATGTTGCACATCAAGTAGCCGGGTTTCAACAATCACACTAAACAAAACGCTGATTCAGTAAGGTGTTAACGTTTCCGTTAAGCATCGCTTTCTTTGTTATAAAAACTAAAAACTAACCAGTTTACTCAACACCTCCAATTAACTAACGGTTAGAAAACGTCAACGAGAGCTACATAAAAATTAACATCTCTAAATTAATAAACATAAAAACGGATCTAAAACAGCTATCGCTGGCTGCCTGTGACTACAACGAACAGTTGTATTCAATAAACATTATATTTACATTCACATAACAAATCGTATATTTTCTATAATTATTAGCGTCAGGGTCGGGTCTAATTTCAAACACCCAACAGAATGAATGACCTGCCAGACAGCAATCAAACTCGGTGGCACACACGTGTGAAATAACAAATCCAATTCGAAATAAACTATTTTATGGATTAACCATGCCAGATGACATTTTTACTACTAAATAACATCTTAAAACAAAAGATTTACTTGGAAGGTTCTGTATTTAACACCCTCAGAAGACACAATACAGAGCCTGGGCCTACTATTCTAGAAAACTCCAGCACATGACGGAGCTAAACCGCTTTCACTCCGCCGTCATGCAAACCTTTCAGCCGGCATACAGCACCCAACATTTAATTGCCCCAAGAGTAATTAATGCACAATACCTTCGCACCATCTTTTAACATTTGGGCAAAGCCCGGAGCTTTGGGCACATGCAGAGCCATGTTTAAGAGTTCGCCGCCCCGGTTACCAGAAGAAAGCGCAGCCCGAACGCACGCGAGCTCCACACCAAGGCTGGCCAGGCCAGGCCAATCGATAGACGGACTGTGGATCGACTCAAGGCAACCGTAATCGCTTGGAATCGATGAACGATCTCTAAATCTGTTTCGCAGGCGTTTCAGGACTACGTTACGGTTATAGTCCATGAAATAAATTACAGAATAAATTAAATAAAAAAATAAATTTAAATGCACAATTGTATATACACATATAAAAGTGTATTTTTGTCGGTGATAACTTTGCAATAGGTTTATACGGACGTAAATATGATTTTCTGCAATTAAAAAAATTTAATTGCCACATATGGTGTGTGCACTTTTTTAGCCCCTTCAATCCCAAATTATTTCCAGTGATTGAATTATTTTCCTCTCACATGAAAATATAACACTGAACAAAAAGGTGTTTATATGGAAGAATCTCTTTATTATGAACATCACGGAGGACACGGGGTCTGAAGCGGTTAAGCAACTCGTGTTATTAAAATACATTACTGGCAATCAAAAACAAAATATTCTTTGCCGAAGTAATTAGCGGGGTCTCATTCTGGTGCACTGGATCACTGCACAACTATCATATCCCGAATGTCACTCAAAGCTGATTGGAGCCGTGGGCATTTTTCTTGACTGCGGTCATGCCATCTGAGCCATTTAATTGGAACCCGACTGACAGACAGAGCATAGCAAGTAACGGTCCCCCGCTGCCAAGCCCTAGTGCCCAGTTTGAGCGGCGCGGTGCTCTTCTATTCGGGACCAGCTGGCATACTGGTGTGGAGAGCCCGTTTTGGCTGCTCACCTTCAAGACACTGCAGTGGCCTCATCTGGGTGTCTGTAAAGAAGTACTGCGCTGTCCGCATCTCACCTCGCACCGAGAAGTGTGTATATTTTAAACAAATCGCCAGGTAACGGATTTAACTAATAGCCCCTATTTTTATTGCAAAAGTAACTGGGGTATTTCAGCCCTGCAAATTTGAGGTAAATTTTATTGAAAGTCACGCGGACAGTTAATTTGGACTTCCACTCTAAAAATCAATTCAAAAGGTAAGTTTATGCGTTCATATAAGCGCTGGTTTCATAAGGCTGTGCTCGTTGTTGATATTTGTGAATTTTCTATTTGTCGACCTTTGTATTTTCAGTAGTTTTTTTCGTTATCACTAAACGATGCGACCTCTTGTCATTTATAACTGCTAGCCAGTGACCATTTACATTTATTTAAAATAGATCCCAGCTCCCCTTATTAATAAGACAAGTGTACTTATACTGTATCAGAACGATGACCTCAACTAGCTGTTTCGGCGAAGGCCGAACATACCTTTTGTAAGGATATTATAAATGTATAGGCCACTTAAATTTTTGTATGAGTATGTTATCATAGATTTGACAATTGTGAATACGTAGACTCCTTTTTTCCCACATGTAACTGAATTTTTTTTTTCAGTCTCCTTCATGTATTCCACCTTACAGCATTTATTAAATCATGAACTCTACTAAATTAACACTTGTTGCGGATTTATTGTAATACTTTAGGTGCCATGGGGCGTTTTTGTAGAAAGGGACGTTAATTGCATTAAGATTAACTTGATAGATTCTGCGTGACAAAAAATGTCAGCGTGCATTTAAAATATCGTAACAATTCAAACTGCTGAGCTCCAGAATTTGTGGTCTAAAACAGTTTCTTGAAATTATTTAATCTCTAATCAGACAGCACAGCTAGACGATGCATAAAACATTGTGATGTCAACTGTGCTGACCATGCGTTGTCGTTTTCCTCCGCTATTTACTTCTCTACTGCAAGGAATAAATGATCACTTCAACAAGACGAGTATCGCCTGACAAACCCGAAGTTAGAATCGCTTTCAGCCTTGAGGAGAGCTCAGGTAAAAGTGTGTGACAGTGCTGACAGTGCATGTCATTCCCGGGACTGTGCTTGAACCTCCTTATACACCACCAATATCTGGGAGAATGTGCATAATGTTACTTTCGATCGTTTGGAGAGTTGATTGTACAGAGGATCATCATTAGCTTGTAGTCCACTAAAGCAAAACAGACCACCACCACCCCCTCCAAACACGGTCTGAACTCGTGGGAGGAGGGTGGATGTACAAAATTCCTGTCACCAGAACAGTGACTGGCAAAACCTATCTTGATCCTCTTCGTGCAGTATCAGTTTAACTTTAGTCATTATTTTAGTAAGACAGGTGCTCCCTCTATTTTAGTAGACTTTGGTATCTTAAAAACAAAGTATCCACCTAGTCTAGCAGCGGGGTTGACGGGTCCAGCGCTGTCAAAGTGTTTTACAGCTATTCGGCCAAATGCTTCGAAGGCAGCTGCAGCGTTGACATCTCGGTGTCAGGTTTCCCCCTTTAATGCCTCGTGGTTGTGCGATTCGTTCATTTGTTTTTAGAGCAGTGACTTTGGTTTAAAAACATTTAACGCTGTACCTTCCATCCGAGTCTGCAAAGCAGCGTTAGGCGAGACGCACGTGTCGAGCACGTGCTGCGCCACGTGGATCCGCGCTCCAGATTTCAATACACCGTGCAAAACACGAAGTGCTTAAGGAACGATAAAGTCCATGCAGTACAGTGTCGATCTCCAGTTTTACTAATAAACGTAGATTGGAAACGTTTGGCAATCAGCGTTTATTACGCCCGGACACATACGGGCGCATTTCAGTTTTATCAAAAATAGAACTCGACATCATAACGTAAATGTCGATTATTAAATAGTAAGTGTGTTTTTCTTGGGAACACTATTTTTGCACAATGTAAATGCACCCCCCCCTTTATGATTATATTATATCGAGTGGTCATGTTGCCGTGTCCGCTAGCACCGCTCCGTTTTGGCATGTGAAAACGCCTCTCAAGTCTGCGCCGAGTGTCAGGTTGCTGTGTTATTTTAAACAATCGTCCTTCACGCCGTTCCCCCGGGCTGTTTTATTTGAGCTCGATGTATGTGTCCTCTCACTACCACACAATATAAGTCCTTGGTTAGTATTCAAAAATTATACTGGGATAACGCACTGATGACAAATAATA
>JABJVR010000033.1:4468813-4492154 GCA_025773905.1 Chitala chitala | reverse complement strand
TTTTTCCCTGAAACAAACCAAAACTTGCACTTTTTTAATATTTTTTTTTTTATAAACAAATTTTTATTAAAAAAAAAAAAAAAAAAAAAAAAAAAAAAAAAAAAAAAAAAAAGAGTTGACCTTCCCTGACTCTGCAAGAACAGACGTCCGAGTCAGGAGAAGCGTAGTAGCATTAATCAAATTCTCATACAAGAATGCAGAAGTGATTTTAGGAGTGTCGTTCTGAATATACACCAAGTTTTTTTTTTTTTTTAATTTACACAAAGGTGATGTTTCAGTAAGGGCAGAGCTTCTGTTTTAGTGACTCACTTATAGAAACAAAAAATGGAGAAACAAGAAATACTCACAATTTTCTTCTTTTGCTTAGAGCAGTCCTTGTACACAAAGACAACTGCTGTTTTGAACACTGAAACAGAAGGGAAAAATTGGTTCAGAGGATGAAATAATTCACTATTTCCAAAACAAGACAGCTTCAGGCTTTAAACCCTCATGTTTTTGGTATCAGTAGCTGAAATAGCTTTAGAGAAAACGTACAAACCAAAAAAAGAGAAAAATATCTTCCATTTCTGTGCCCCTAAAATTCCACAGTGACAAGCAAAATTAAATGTTTTCTGCTTCTTTACTGAACTCCTTAATTTGAGTTTTAAAAGCTGCCTTGGGTAGTGCAAATGTGGGAACAGCACCCTGAGTCACATATGCAGATAGAGAATTGTTCTGGGAACCACGGTTCAGCACCTCCAAAAGCCATCCTTCACCATATGCACACACTGCGACTTTTAAACCCAACTTCATCTAGCAGTGCTTTTGGTATTTCACAGAAGTCCCCTCTACTAGACCAGTATAGGATGCTGTTAAAGAGCTGTTCTGGGATCAGTGGCAAGACCCACCAAAGGCAGCCAACTCAGGCTCCTTTTTCCACTTCCCCAGGGAGGACGGAGGGTTGATCCAGGCCACAGAGGTGTGAAGCAGCAAATCCCCCATAGAGAGGTCAGCCACCTAGAACAGACAGGACCAGGGACCATGGGAGGGGGGGCTGTTTAACCACAACATCACTAGTGAAATGCAGATGACTGGTTAACACATCCGTAGACTAGACAATTGTGTATGACCCAGGTTAACAACAGGCTGGAACTAAATGAATTAAACCCTAAATTAAATCCCAGTAAAGATGATCTGGATTATCGTTTGACTGAAGTTGATATTTGAAAGGAGTGAGGCTCCTGCCTATGGCCCAAATTTTTTTTTTTTTTTATAATCTGCACAGAACATAAAGGCATACACACAAAAGGAGGCACAGAGAACCGTCACAAGCAATGAAATGTTCTCACATGCCAGTTTCATCCCTCACTGAGAGGATCATGTTACCTGTGATTACACAAAGTTTTTGAAAGAAACCAAGGCAAATGTGAAATTAACTGGGGACATATTGAAAGTGGAGGGTGTAGGCTCACGATGACATTAATGGGTTAGATCTGTCAAAAGTGCTGGAGAACAGCATGTGTTTGGCTTTAACTGTTACATTTAAACACTGTCCCACAGAAGCTGGACATGCAACACATTCCAGAACTCACCTCTTTCTTGTCACCATTCTGCTCAGCAATGAGCTGGTCAAAGACGGCCCCGTACTCCTCGTGAATCTTCTGCATCTCGTTGATGTGGCTGGCCACCTTGTTCATGGCTTTCATGGCCACTGAAGGGGGTGAGCATCAGTCAGATTCACGCACAGCACAGCCAAGCAGTCAACATGGAATCGCTGCTTCTTAAGTGTTAATTACAAAACGTTCGACACAGAAGCTGTCGGTAAGCATGGCCAGTCTGTCAGAGAGCACGCGTGAAGTACCGTTTACATATTTGAAGCACGTGTGCTGTGCGTGTGCCTCACTGTTCCCTCAGATGTGCCGAATGGGAAGTAGCACGCGTGCATGGACGTGCATGTGCACAGCTGCATGCATGTGGTACGACCTGCCGGTCCCACTCACTGTCTAGATGGTAGTGTTCCTCACTGTCGGGGTCCGTCAAGGAATACAGTTCCCTCAGAAGCAGCGGGTACTTCAGCACTCTCTGGATGGGCTTGATCAGGTACGACTCCAGGGTGCTCGAGTGCTGCCGTTTGGGGTTCCGCTCATCCAGGAAGGCCTTAAATTCAGGGTCCGTCTTTGCTGAAGAGCAAGCACGCAGTCGCAAAAGCGTGAGCAATTCACCAAGGAGGATTAGTCAAACCGTAATCTTTAACAAAACATTAGGTGGCATAAGGAAATGCATGAACAAGTGGATCTTGCAGTAGAAGGCTAGACTCTGCAATCTTCTCTTCTGCTGAAGGAGTATCATCTGTCAGCCCCGACAGATCCTGTTTTTCTTTTAACTCCCTGGGAAATCCTGTGTTAGTTCAGGGGCCACGTCTGCAATGGGCCTGGTAGACTGATGTTACAGGGGATTAGACTGGCAGTGAGAATGGCTACAGCTGGCATAGCGTGGCCAGGGGCATAGTGTGGGCTAGCACCATTAGCAGAAGTAGTGTCAAGGCTGGGCAACAGAACCAGCACACACTTGTGGAATACCTTTTGAAAGCACCTTGGGCACCTTTGTGTGGCTGGCACAGAAGGCGCTGTAGATTTTGAAGCGGTCAGCATAGTACAGGAAGGACCCACCGAGAGAGAAGAGTACTTTCTGTATTGGTAGAGAGAGATATGGAGCCATTTGGATCAGCCATAGTGTAACTATTACAGCATTAGAAAGTAGAATTACCATCATAGCTTCTCACACTAGACATTTATGACTTATGTAATACAAAAGCCTTAGAGATGAGGGGGAAGTGGGGGAAGTGCTGAAGGACAACATGTCATCATATCCAAATGGATGTTTGGAAAGAGGAATATGCCTTAAACTGGTCCACGGTTTCAAGCTTCTCTAGGTCTGGAACAAGCCTTGTCCCATCTTCCAAGGTCTTGAGAAACTCCAGCTGGAATTCAACCATCTCGGCCAAGTTGCCAAACAGTACGTCCAACTATAACAGCAACAAAAGACAAAATATTCACACTGACCAAAGGAATCCAAGACACACTAGGAGATGCACTGAGTCTACAGTCCAACAAATGAAGTGTCAGGACACTAAACACAAAAAGGGTTTCAGTACACCAGTTATTTTAACTAAAAGCAGTAAATCCTTAAAACACTCACTGTATCTCTCTACATGCTGCAATCACCATTAGTTACCAGGTGCATTCCTTCTACACCATTATCCCATTCAAAGGCCATTTGACAGAAGAGGAGCTGTGCACAGTGAATAAGGCAGGAAGTATGTCCAAGGAATTACTTAGGTACCTCATCCTGGGTAAGGAAGCTCTCCTTCTGCAGGGGTGTCAGGTATCTCTCGATGAGACAGTTTAAGTCCTGAAAGGTGACCACGGAACACGGTCAGCCACCAACTCTGTGGACCAAAGCTCACTCACATTTCAACAACTGCAGACTTGTAATTGAGGTTAAAGGTTGACATGAAAACCCAAAAACCAAGACCTCAAAAAAAAAAACCTCAACAGAACATAGCATACACCTGTGGAAGAGTCCAAGCATGTGTGCACATTCAGAAGGTAGGAAGGTCCACCTACGTTAAGAGCACTGATAATGTACTACTCAAGGAGACTTGCTTACTTTCACGTAGGTCCTTTCAGTCTCCACCAGTTCACAGATGACCTTGCGGAGTTTGTCAGCATCAGAAAGCTGGCGTGGCGTGGCAGCTGGCAGGGGGGCGGATAGGTCCACGCTAGGGGTGGAGGTCAGGTCCGACAGGTTCATATCGTGCAGACTGCGGCAAAAAGCCGTAACCTGCTCTGTGCTCTGTAGAAAATTGAGGAAAAGGAGAGAAAAGGTTTTTTGACCCTTGCACAACCCAATGTAAAGAGGTAGAAAACCGATTCATGAATTGAGAGAAAACCCAAGTCCCCTCAACTCCTTGCCTAACATCAAGGTACTGTGCTACTCTTTCAGTGCTTAATTAGGATGCAGAGTCTCATCTGAGCTCAAGAAAAGGTAAGAGACAGGCACAGAGAGAGATGGCTCAAAAGATAACATTTGCACTTCTTTGATCTATTTCCAGTGGCTGTCATAAGTCTCTTTACCACTCTGCCTTCTCTGTACTTTCCCTGGAGTTCTTCCTACCATTTAGGGGCAGAGTAGGATCAGTCTTTTTCAAACAGTCTTAATAAAGAAAATGAGCACTGGTAGGGGCATACAAGTCACAACACTCGAGGTCCACAGCCCAGCCTTGACATGTGCATGTACAATGGGTTCAGGCCGGGCTTGAAGGCCCAAAACTCCACTGCTTGTGTCACAAGAAACCATTGTTTATTTTTATCTGAAAGTACTTAAATAACAAAACTAACTCAGTCTTCATTTATCCAAATGTAACCAGTTTCATTCAAGTCTTTCTAGACTTTCTATAACACAACCTTCTGGTTGTACATACTGTTTGCCAACCACTGAGGTGTCATTGCACCAGCATTTCAGAATTTTAGTTATTGCGTTTCCTTTGGGAGTTACACCATTTCTATACTCCATCTGCACGTGACTTTAAACAGACAAAAGGTATTAAGTCCAGTTTCTCAAGCCTAAAGGACAAATCTCTGACAAACAGCAATGACTCTACAGAGTAAACACTGAACCTGCACAGATATGCATGTTCTTAGTGTTAGGGTGTGGACAGCCCAAACTGTGCCATTCACTGTGCACCTGTATTCAGAGACAAGACTGGATCAAAGGAGAGGAGTCCATGGAGGGGTATTGCTGCATAACCTGAAGATCAAACACCACAAGAGTGATGCAACTCTGAAACCGACCTCCAGAAGCAGACATCGAGCATGTTTCAGGGACCACCCCATCCTTGGTTTGCACACACCAGCGACAAGAATAGCCCAAGACAGTCATAAACGGGCATCAGTTGTCTATCCATTCAATGAATCTTCATTGATACGGAGGGACAAGTTCAAGGACTGGATGCCTTCAGTCCTGATAAAACATACGGCTCATTTACTTGTAATAGCAACACAAAGTGTCAAAGCATTCAAGGAGTGAGTACTGTGCATGTTGTGGGCTAAGGGCTAATTCAGCAATTCCCAGCATCCCCCACAGATAAGCGAGGTTAACTGGATTTAAAATGAGCTTTAAGGGCATTTTGAACAGTACTGTGAGAGAGTACATACTCCATGTTCCCATAAACACATTTCCCAGCTGAACTGGGAAGATAAGGTCAGTGTCCTGGCTTCAGCCATCAGCTTCAGAACACAGGAAATTCAGATCCAGGCTACGGATGTTATAGGGAAACTGGAGAAGGATTTGGCCTTACTGTCAGCACTAGATAAATCAGTTCTATAAAGAGCAATGTACGGGGGGGATGAAAAACTGACGCAATACCATTCAGCTGCTAGCGACAACGTCCAACTGACCGATAATCAGTCCATGTTTAAGGACTGATCATTCCCCACTGTTCACTGAATGGGTGTGCATTACGCATCGCAAGAGCCTGCATTTACACAGTTCCACTGTATACTGAACTACCTCGGTGACAATTATATTGTGTGCATGCTTTTGTACAGAGTATAATCAGTAATGCCATTGCATCTTTTTACTCTACAAAACCTGATAGCAAACCCTGTACTAGAACTCTGTCTACCTTTAAAGAGACTTTTCCCTGCAAGTTGACTTGTTCCCCAATTTCTAAACAGTGTAACTTGCTTGATGCTTGAGAAACCTCTGGTGCATTTATAAAAATACACCGAGTATGAATAGACTGCACATCTTTAAAACTGAATTTTTCGCTAAATCTGAAGTTCTACAGGAATAACAAATTTTAAATAGGTGAGATACCTGCAGGTAAGCAGGCTGGACACGCTGAGGGAGAGCTAGGCCTCACATTTACCACATTCTGAACTATTTCTGCTAAATTCATCTGAAATCCCTCAACTAAACCTGTTCAAGTAATTTAAAGAATGCGATTACAGTGTGGAATAACCACATACAGAAGATAAAGGTTTGCCAGCTGTATAAACCAGTTCAATTTACTTCAACACCTGGAGCAAAGGTGGACTGAGTAGTGTTATTTGCATCATAGTGCTACTTATATTCATAATCTCAATAAGTACCAGTTTATTCTGTAATGTTAGCATGGCCAGGAGGGGCTGGGCAGCCAGTCAGCCTTGGGCCCCCACAGGTTTTTTCTCCACACTGTGTAGTTTTTGGTTCCTCTCCTCTGCTGTTGTCTGGATTCATTTGTATTTATTCCTGCTGCTTATTCTTTAACATCTACAGTTTCCTCTGTAAAGTGCTTTGAGGCACATTGTTGTAAAAGGTGCTATATAAAAATAAATTCAATTTAATTGAATTTCCACCTGATATTTCAGAATTAAAATAATAAAATTTAAATAAATAAATTAAATAATAAATTTTAAATTTTAAAATAATAAATTTTAACACTTTTACTGGTAGAGTAAAACAAACCCCAATAAATTGAAACTCAGATCATCTGAAGCCAGAGAACAGGCTGGCAGCAAACTTTACAGGGGTTTTTTTTCGTGTCTCTTGTTCGCATCTCAACAACCATTTGAAAAGCAAATAAACACGCCACTTCTATTAGCGCTGGCAGCATTCACACATGCTCTACAAATCTCATTAACACAGAGCCTTATAGTGCGTACCGCACAAAATCCATCTCAGAATTGCACGAAGACAAACTCAAAAGCACAAAGTATGGGAGCACCGATACAGCCTCTTGGTGAATACTAGCCAGGAATCATGGAAAAAGCAGGTGAAGGTGAGAAGTTGGTGCTCACAGAACAAGCATAGCTGCCGTTAACCCAGAGCAGGCAAACCAAGGTGTGGGCAGGGCAGATGGAGGAAGAAGCTGGAATGTGCTGCAGCTTCCCCAACAAGTCTGGGCAACGAGGCTAAAGCAAGACAAGGGATTCTGAGCAGGAGGGCACAAAGGCAGGATGAACGGAGAAACAAGATTAAAAAAAAAACAGCTGGTTCCACATCAAAATGTGGACGCGAGAGTGGCTGTCTGCTATAGCAACAATAACCCCCCCCAGAACTCAGAAAAGCTCACCAAGTGCAGCATATCATAGAGGGAGGAGGCACGCTTGCTGCGCCGACGACTTCTCCTTAGCACAGACATGGCAAACAGTCCAGGGGTCGCCGGGAGGTGGGGCAGCAGCTACGTGGCTACCTGCTCAAGATTCCTGTTCCTGGGTCACGCCCCTCACGCCGAGATCAGCACCGCTCTGCTACCAAACAAACATTGCTGTATTTTCTTCCCTCTTTTCCGTGTGATTACGGACCACGGCACCACATCGAGAAAACAGTTGAAGTGGGTAAAAGCCACTTGAGTAGGGCAGATCCTTTCTAAGGCTATCGCGGCATTCATGCCCTGGTGGTGCTCCAGCCCTGTGGATCCATTCCTGCATTCTCTCCCCAAATTACCCTCCTTCCATTAAGGGCACAACATTAACTAGCTACGAGACCAGTGACAGGCTCCCAACACAAAGTAACAAAGACAGCAACACCGGTAGTCATGCCCAGAAGAGGGGTGAATATATGAGAGAGAGAGAGAGAGGGAGGGAGGGAGGGAGGGAGAGAGAGAGAGATGTCAACAGCGCATTGCTCAATCTGGAAGTGCAGTTGTGAAGACAGGGTGTGCAACTAACACAGCCAAGTCAATGAGGCTGGACACCGACAGACGTGCACAAACGCACACATTTGCACTGTCACAGCCCGACCTTCGTAGGGGACGGGAAAACAGCCATCCTTCCTTCACCACAAATTAAACACTTCGTCTTCACACTATGTGAAAGGACAACCTGCCCAACTTGTCATTTCACCATGCAAATTTACCGGAGGGGGTGGGTGTTAATTCCCAAGAACTCAGAACTGCATGGTTTTTAACCATATACCGTTTTGCTGGGTATAACAGTAAATCCAGGTACTCTCAAACAAACATGTAGTTACTAAACTGGATGGTACCTTCAGGAGCCACTGAAAGGCCTGGTCTGGCTCATACATGACCCTAATTAGGACTTTCAAAAGGTCCCATCCCCCTCCACCAGAACCACTACAGAGAATTTTTTTGTCCCTGCAGGGTAAGTTTTTTTGAATGCTGCATTCCTAAATGACAAGCAGAGACAGCGCTGAAAATGGAACACGTAAGGAGAGCCAGAGGAGCTGCTGAGGGGCTGCATCTTACAGCACCCAGGAGTACGACACTGTCGTGGAGAGGACACTAACTGTGTTACGGCCAGACATCCAGCGTTTTCGAGGCATGGACCAGAACCGTTCTGTGGTCAGAAACGGGGCACTCACCAACCCTAAGGTGCATTCCACACAGGGAGTCCCACAGTATACTGCAAACAAAATGACAAACAGGATATTTTACAAGTGGTTGTCAGTTTTTTTTGTGGCCAAAGTACACCATTAGGTGGGCGAGCAGTGCACCCTCAATGTTAAAATGCTAACATTGCTCCTTTTTATAATGACATAACTGTTCTGCCTGGGAATCACTGCTACACAAGCATAAGCGAACCCAGTTTTATTAAAGGGCCATACAAAATTCTCCCAAGTCAAAAAATACAAATCCAAAGACACTAAGGGTCAATCGGAGCACAGCAACACCTGAAAATTAATTAAATCTTTTATAGCAGAAGTATAGCTAAACACAGGTATGGCCTTTCCTATACCTAGACTTTCACAGAAAGACCCATTTAAGATACACTTCAGACTTTAAAATGGAGAATTGGCTTGAAGTCATGTGTCTTCAACAGCAAAAATGAAATCCACCAGATGAGCCGCACACCAGCACCACACGTGCGCATGTACACAACTTTCATGAAGAGAAGCACAGTGCAAAACATTCACCTTTCTAGATGCACAACTTCAAAAAACCCAGGACAAAGTACAACAAGGAGTCATCCATCTTACCCCTGTATGGAAAATACCAGAGGCCACCAGCTGCCTTACCAACACGAGCAAGCTAACTGATAACCTGGTCCCTACAAACTCTTCTTCCTGAGGCCGTAACGGAATAGTGTTGCCCAGCATGTGCGCTGTGGGAGCATGGCACTTAAGCAGGAGGTCGTTCTGCTTATCACGGACCCAACATCCGTCTGTGTCATGGAGGACAGGGAAGGAAGAGGACCAGTTTCAGGAAGAGAAAAAGGCATGTCTTCCTTATCTGTTGCTTTCAAAAAGGAACTGAACTCCACCAAATTCCCCACCCCGCCTCTCTGCCAGCTTCCCCTTATACCGAAGTGCGAAAGTCAAATACATTCGCTCTGTGAATGAGTAACCTGTGGCCTGTACCTGGCCCCATCTGAAGAGAGGGCCTTCTTGTGAGAGTCTCCTAAGCTCACACCGAGACTCGCGTCTGATACTGTTAGTCCAGATCCAGCTCAGTTCACGCAAGAGCAGAACAGCAGTGTAAGGTCCACCAAAAACACAGCACACAAGTTAGTTACATTTATTCATTTAGCAGACACTTTTATCAAAAGTAACTTACATTTCTCTCACACACACACACGTTACAGCGATATTGGTTCTCTAAATTTAACTCACCCCTCTGGAGGAAGAGCAGTGGGCAGCTACATGTGGTGCCCAGGGAGCTAGCATTTGAGTGTCTTGCTCAAGGACACAGCTGGCAGTTGAGGTGGCATTCAAACCAGGAGACTTCTGCACCAGGCCTGATGCTCTGTACATTGGGCCACCAGGCTGCACACAGAGGCCTGTCACCACAGCAACACAACTGCACTGTATCTCTCCGTTAGATTCAACCTAATCTCAACTGTTGCAACATGGCACTACAGCTGGTGCGTTTGGAACAACAGGCCCATAAAGAGCTATTGCAGCAAAATTCAGGAGTGAATCTGACATTACTTTGTAAATTGCTTGTCGTCATTTTGTTTAAAGCACCTATTTAAAGCACCTATTTCTTGCTATTGAGACTTTATAATCCATTATATAATATCTGTTTGCTTGTTCAGATGATTATCCATGGTTACACAGTATTTTTATCCCAACACAAATCTGAGTAAGCTACTGGATCACAATTCTGCTCAGAAGCACTAGAGCTGAGCACCTGTGATGTGAGCATTGCAGCCGTGTCCTTGGTTTGCCAACGCAAAATTAATACACACCAAGAGCAAACCAAGCCCTACATGACCAGCTGTTTGTCACTACAATAAGGCCGTGACAGACCCTGGGAAATTTGTTGTCCAGAGCTAATTCAGCAAGCCCCAGCTGTGACTGCCCACCCCATATTGTGTAAGAGGGGGAATTTGCAGGGTGAGGAACTAATGGAAATTATCAGAATGTCATATAGAAGCCCTGGCAGGCAAGTCTCCTACACCCAACACCCACTGACTTTTGGGGCTGCTGATTAAGCCTTTCAGCTGACTGGACACCTTTGCAGGTCACCATAGAGGCGTATAAACTCCAGAGCCCATTGGATGGCAACAGCCACCTCCCTGGGACCTCCATTTACAGACAGCTTTGTGCGATTCTATTTCAACAGCATACAAGTTGATTTTGCTTTTAATTCAACTGTGCTCAGGGCTGTAAGAAAACCAAGTACCAGACAGTCTTTCCTCATGGGTAAAAATCACCCACCCGCCTAAAATTCCAGAAGTTTAGTCATTTGGTCTGTAATTTATCGCCTCAAAGTAAAGCAAATCACTAAGTAATCAAGCAATTAGAATGGCGGCATAATTAAAAGGCACGTCCATCCATGCCCTCCACCACAGCCACCTTCATAATCAGATAATTACCCAGCCCCCCCCCGCCAAAGTCTGTCTGACAGATGTTTAAGAGGAACGCCTTCCGATGGGTCATACAGGAAGGGCCTGCAGCTGATGAAATTCAAGTCAATTTTCCCTTCCAGCTCCTCTATACTGAAAACAGTTACAGGGAGGGCAAGCAGGATGGGCCAAAAAGGTCAGCCAAGAACAGCAGGACAACTTCAGTCCACAATGGGGAGGGGAGGAAAAAAAGCACAGAAAATGTACAGACACTGGCATGTCTTCTGTTGGAGATGTCAGTACTGCACTGATACAGCAATGCCAAGACAGAACTGTACATTTTGGACCCAGACAGCAGTCCCAACAGAGAGAAGAATGGGAAATTATTCTGAACAAGTGCACTCTGTAGCAGATGGCTGATTATTCACATCGCCAAAGCAGTTCTCTCCAGTATCTCATCTCACCCTCTCCATTGTTATAAATTGTTTTAAATTAATTTAAGCATGTACCATGGGTTCACTTCAACAGAACCAGATTATGCCCCCCCCCCCCCACTCCCCAAAATGTGATAAAGCACTTCTGACGTGAATGTGAACCTTATAATTTTTTGTATGCTTTTTTGGTGGGGGCTCATGTTAAAGGACTTTGGAGGGGATGAAGCGTAGTGTTCAATATGAGACAAGCCTGTGGAAATGGAAGTGACAGGAGTGAGGTAGCCACCCCCCCACTTTGCGGACAGGAAGAATGTGGTAGGAATATGCTAATCAGCCTCAGCAGCCATTGTGAAGTCTGAGTCATCCACAGGACAAAGCCTTGTTAGTGTCACTCCTTACTGTTGCATAGGACACCTTCTCCTGGAACATTCCAGAAATAAATGTATCCGTTTGCACCAGGTCAGAGGTGCTTTAAACAATGGACTCCGCTGGTCTTGCGGTTACTGCAGCTGCTCACGCCTCTGTTGTGTGTTCATGAGCATCGCAGGCCAGTCTGGTATGATGTGGCCCACCCAGGGGGCGCTGACATCCCCACACTGCAGCACTGTGATCTCAGGCAGTCACCACCACCCCCACCACACACACACACACACACACACACACCGTGTGCCAACCCAGCTAACCTTAGCAGTCTGATTGGCTCTAATGAATGCATTCCTGGATTGTTGGTGTTACATGCTCAGCCACTGATGGTCAAGACCTGTCAGTGGCACATCTGCGTGACTATACAGGGGCTGTGTTGTCTGACAGCCAGGCCCGATCCTTACATCTGCACCTCCTTCTCCAGCAGCTCAGCTAATGTCCTTTAATTAAAGGTCAAATTATTGCATGAAGGAACTTCTGCTTCTTAATGCATGTCCTCTTCCATCCTGCCTAATGATTTACAATACCAGACATGACCTTTCACCTCTAGTCTGTGTAAACAGAGGAAGAGCTGCAGACATTGGTTTCATAACTCATTCACTGTGGGTCAGCAGTTGACAGTTCTAACTTCTGAAGAAATTACATCTGTAGAGCAGTAACCACATAGAAGCAGAATCAGCATTTATGAATACAATGTGACCCTTCACCATCCCTCAGCTAAATATAGTGGCAGCAGTTCCAGAATTTTACCTACAGAACATTTGGGTACGACTTTCTGGACCATCACAAGAAGTGAAGACTCCAATGCTCTGACGTGAGGGAGTCGGGATGATACCGTACCTTTTCAGCACTACTCTCCCCTCATGCCAGATATTTGCCATTGTCTGAAGGCAGCAAAATGCCTCCCCCCCCAGTGTCCACATTTTGCAGCTAGATGTTGGTCGTCTGTTTGCCCTTACCTTCTGTCCCTCCTCCCTGCTCCCAAACAGCTCAGCCTCGCCATCAACGCTGCTCCCAGGGCTCTCCAGGTCCAGGGCGGCTCCATCATCTAGAATGTCCTCTGAAGCCCCCCAAAAGGGAGAGAAACCAAGAGATGCTACCTCTACTCTGAAAGCTAAAACTTGCTCAGTTACTGAAGATTAGCCATCTGTAAATCTTCAGCAATCTTTATTTTGGGCAACGAGTTTTTACATCAGGGGTAGCGTGGTGGCTCAGTGGACAGCACTATAGGGAAAACCTGTGTGTGGTGTTTGCAAGCAGAAGCATGGGCTTCCTCTGGGGTCTCTGCTTTGCCCTGTGTGTCCTACGATGGGTTGGCACCATGTCCACTAGGCTGCCAGGAATGGGCTCCAGGCCATCCGTGACTCCAAACCGAATAAGTGGTTGGGTAATGGATAGAGAGACTAGAAACATCCAGCAGTAACAGCCAGCCCGAATGCTGTCCTGTGCAGTATTTTGTTCCCAGAATACTTTGCTTCTCTCCTGTTTCATTGCACATTATAATTGATCCTGGTGTATAAACTTCACTGCCAGTGGACTGGCACATGGGCACGTACCTTGGCTCTGGGAGAAGATGTCAGTGAGGAGCTCCTTTCCATCAGAGCGGCGGGGTGGCACATGGCACAACTGGTGCCGGTCCACATCAGGCAGAGCGCTTACAGTGAGCAACAGTGAGGGCTTGAGGAACATGGCTCTCATGTCCAAAAGCGCTAGGCCCCCAGCGTCCTCCTCGTTCAGCTGTAGGATCTCATCTCCAGCCCGCAGACCTGCAATGAGGGGTGATGGATTGGGGTGAGACCATGTAGCATCTGACCACGTGTCTGTCAGAACTTAAGCACAATAAAGTCAGAAATTATGTGAAAGGACACCTTGTGTGGCATCCTGGACTTCGTTATTCATACTTGTGGCCTGCTGTATTAGTGGTTTGTCAGTTATGGTTTTAACAGAAGCACTTGTTAAACCAAAACTTTTTTTACATGATAAGCATTAACAAAAGAAACCAGGACCTCATATTCTTCTGGGTTTTATATAATAATAAAAAAAAAAAGCCAGCACACCTGAATCACCTGCTTGGTTTAATGACCAATTAGCACATTGTGATTGACCACCATAAGACTCCAACAGCCTTATTAACACCCAGCAGGTTTACCAAAATGGCCTTAGTTTGTAACAATTGGTCTTATGCAGTGTGACATGGTATGGGTGTTAAGCAGTTTAAAGTTTTATTTCCTGCTTGGCCTCATTTTAATTTATGGGGAACAGAGCAGTACTATCCTTTTGCACCATGTTTTAAATAACTTTCATTTAAAAGCAAAGTTGTAAAAAATGAGGGCTTCCAACCAGAAGATAACAATCCTATACTGTAACTCTATCTTTGGGGAAAGATGTTTAACCTTGGTGACATCCTTAATAAGCTAGTCTGAATAATTTGGTTGGAAAAAAATTGTAAAGGAAGTGAGGCAGAAATTAGTTTGCATAAGATCATCTGCAGAGCAATTTAAAAATGTAAATGATTGTGTGTGTGTGTGTGCACTCACGGTGTGGAGAGATTGGAGGGGGTGTGGGGCAGGTTTTGGTTCCAGCGGCTCTTTGTGATACTGGAAGAGCACCCACTGAATTCTGCAATCAGTGCTAATAAGGCTGAAGCCCTGATCAGAAAATGGTAGGTTCAAATCCCTGAAGCCATAGGTGCCACATAACTGGGCAATGGCAAAGCTATCCTTTTTTTTGCGTAAACAGTTGAGCAGTGTTAGTGCGACCTGTGTAAAATCTCCAAACAACATATTCTTCTAAGTAAATATGCACGTGCACTCAGATGGCTCCAGACACACATGGGACAGATTAACCGTGTGAATAAGGCACAATTAAATGCCTTTCTGTTGCAGCGCCATGTGGGGCCGGGGGTCCGTTTCAACCCCACGTTCTGCCTCAGGTTACCACACACACTCGCGTGTAATGTGTTAGTCACAGCGGACTTGCGTGTGAATTTCCATTTTACTCCCTTATCGCTGGATTCAGCTTCTCAGTCTCACAAAAAAAAGCCTCAGGGCCAATAATTAAGGAGTGCTGGACGTCGGGGGAGGAAGGGGGTCGTGTATGGGACTCATCTAGCCAATCGCGTGTAACCGTGTCACGAGGCCGCACCTTTCTTTCCAAACACCACTCTCCGTGCACCTGCCTTCCTTCCACCAACATGACCTTAGGAAAGCTAAACTTAATGAATGTGACAGTCACCTCCATCTGCCCGCAGTGATGCCACTCACCTCGGGCGAAAGCCAGGCCCCCCGCCTTCACATCGGAGACACGCAGCTGCTGAATGCCATCCTCTTCTAGCAGGTTAACAGAAAACCCTAAAATGTGGAGAGCAGGGGTGATGACTGATTATTTAAACAGTGACACCTGGTGGTTATAAATGGACACACCAGTTTCACCAGAACAGCCCTGATGGAAACAGATTTTCACAAAGGCACCAGCTACAGAGCTCCTCCCACGCAGACATCAGTGTGTTTCACCGTTACACTGACGGCATCAGTGATCTGGCACGCGTACTTGCACGTCTAATGGTTGACGGTTTGAGTTACAGCAAAGAACTTAGTTCTTAGTCCCCTGAGCAAAGGATGTCATGGGAACCGCTTCAGTAAATAGTCTGTCCACCTGCTAAACACCTTAATAAGAGAAACCTACAGCGGGCAGTAAATTACAATGATCACAGGCCCGCCAGTGCCTTGGACACAGAACGCTGAAGAGCATGTCGTTCCGCAAGTTCCACAGAGGCGCGGCCCCAGCCCACGCCACGCTGAGAAGCCACGAGGAGGCCTACCGTAGCCAATACTGCACGATTCGTCTCGCTCAAACTGGATGATCTTGGTCGTCCTGGAGCAGACCTCGATCTCCTGATAAAGCTGCAGAGACAAGAGAGTGTGATGAGCCTGTCTTCCAGGTCCTGCTGACTGAAGGACGGAGGGTGCTGTGATCTCCCACACTCGCGTCAGAAACGACAGTTTGCAAGGCAATGGCACACAGACTGCAAGCAGCCTGCTTTATAAAAAGCACACAATGTAATGCAGAAAAGACACTTATACCTTTTCTTAGGGGATTTCGTACAAGTTCCCACAGAATTTTTAACACTGCTACATTGAGTCTTCTGTCTAATTAGCAGAAACAAAAACTCACCAGGTCAGAGACATCCTCGTCTGGTTTTGGTGTGTAGAATTGCACTTGGTTCTCAATGAGGAACTTCAGACGCAAATAATGTTTGGCTGGATCCAGACCATGAGCCTACAGGAGAGACGAGAACAGCTAGCGGATTTAATTTGTTAAAAAATGTTCTGAACGCCACACTATACTGCAAAATTCTAAATAACATTTGCCTCAAAGAAGACGGCGTTAGACCTCGTCAAGGCTCTTTCATTAATTTGAAAATGAATCTGTATGAGGAAAAAAGCCGTATACAATCTCAGCTACGTGTGCAAAGGTACACGAACAATGGTAGATGAGTTCAACTTTTTCAAATGCGCTAATGCATTAAGTTCTAAATCATATACATAATAATGTTCAGTGATTTTTATGTGCAGAAAATATTAAACTAGCATAACATCTCAACGTTTTTTCAATTATAAAAGGGATAAACGACAACATGGCAGCTGGTGAACTAAAGATGAAAACAAAGGTGAAGATCATGTTGCTTGATATTCGATCATTTGTTGAGGAGCAGATTCTCTGCCAGACTTTCCTGGCTCTTAGGGCTGATACAGATATCAAATATCAAACGTAAATTAGACAAAAGGAGCAAGGCAAAAACAACAAATAAAGCAAGATCAGTATCGAAGACAAATTGTCTGATGAAGAGTCGCACAAAAGATAAAAGAGGACAAAGTTTAAGATCGGGGACAAATTATGTTTTATCTTCAAGGAATTTCAGTGTTCAGTTAACAGGGAATTTTGCCTTAAAAATACATCCAGAGTGAGAGCAAGATCGCATGGATAAGTGAGACCGTTAAGCGAATTTGATCTGACACGTAAAACCCCAACATCTCTGGAATTCGTTTTCAGTCTCCCGGCAGGAAAACGTGAAGACACAATCTCCTTAGTGAAGCCAAATGAACCCTCCCCACCGAAAACGCCAAGGCACACCTGCTGCCGTGTCTTACTCAGGCTCTTTCAAGCAGCACGCTTTGTTGTCATAGAAATCGCCATTGTCTTAAACTCACGACAGGCACATGTAATGAATGGGGAGATCAGAACAAAACAGCCATCAGAACACAGAGTGCTGAGTTCACATAGTCTGAACAATAAAAATGTAATCAGGTTTTACCGAGCAAATCAGCATATTTTTTTCAAGTGAAAACGTTATTTAAATGAGTGAAACAAAGCATAAAAACAATCACAATGTCTGTTGAAAACACTATAAAAATTACCACAAAGAATCTCTCCTGTCTCCTCACATCCTTGACTACGGTATAAACGTAAAGCTGGAGGTTCTGTCTGGAGCCGAAACCGTCGGGCCTCACCTTGCAGACTGTCTCCAGGGCATCGAGGGCTGTCTCCCCAGGCTGGATTATGGCCAACACGGGCTGGTCATTGGGGAGGCAGACCCAGGAAGGCGTGAGGTAGTCAGGAACCCAAATGTCGGTGTCTGTGTTGTGTTGGGGGATGCTTTTCATGGACACAGCCTTCTCCTTCTGTAACACACGGAGAGACAGGTGAAGGGCGTGCTCCCTCAAGCCCCCTTTTCCACAACCAAAGGTCTGAATGAGTTAATTCATTTTAGTTCATGTGAAATATATGTTCCCTCTGGAAGCAAACAACAAAGGCAGTTTAATCTGATCTTAGGTCAGCTTTTCTGAGTCTGTGTCCCTTACCAGAGTGATCCCCGCTCTCTGAGCTGCTCTCACTAACTTCAAAGTGAGTTTTGCAAGTGAGCGAAACATGAATGTTAAGCAGCAGTGATTCCATCGATGGAAGCCGCCTACGTTCTGTAAAGGTCTTCAAGACCTCTCACTTTGGTCAGCATGCTTGCAAACCCAGACGGCACTCATGTCAGCTGCCAGTGCCCTCTGCCATCTGTCCCGTCACCAAGCCCCTTATGGGCCTACCCAAGGCGACAATTCAAGACATAAAATACAGCCCCCCATCTTGGTAAAGAATTTTCAGCATTCCAAAGTACGCTGCAAACTTGATTTGCATAGCAATTCAGTAAAGAGCGAGCAGTCAGAATTTTCTTAATTAAAATTACAACACAAAAACTTTGTTATCTCTTACAAAAACCCTGACGAATGTTACATGTATGCCAAAATGTTGCTGTTTTAAGGTATTGGCTAAATTAACCAAACTGGGTCATCAAAAAATAATTGTAACTGTAAACTGTAAAACAGATTTATCAAATGACTTCAGTGTTGCAGATAGAGGTACGTTTGTAATGAAGATTATTTCCCTGTGTTAATATTAATTCTTTCTGTTCTTCAGTTGTAGCAATGTGAGTGTTTTCATGGGCACCTCTTCTAAGCCTATGTTAAAAGGTACTAACAGTTTATAGGAAAACTCAGTTCCTTTCATCCATGAGGGTAATCCATACTCATAACATTTCTTGCTGGTAATATCCAGAACCAGGAAGACAGCATCCATCACTAGGCCAGAAACATGCAGAATCACTCATATAATGTCAAGAACCAGGGGCGCTTACCACACTGTCGCTGGTCGAGTCGAACATACGGTCCAAAGGTTTCTTGTCAGAATCCTCACCATCAACAAAGACCTGGGAAACCAGACAGGAGACCTTCAGTGTCTCAGGGAAAAGGATCGCACGCCCCTACAAATAACCTATCACTACCTACATGCATTATGATGTCAATTTAAACATTACGCTACATATTAGCATGTTTTTTGTACACGTGTTAGAGTTCTTTTCAAATCAATCACATCCATATGTGAAAATATAATGAAACCAATGTACATTTTAAACAAAAGTCACCATGAATGACAACTACATGTAACTTAACAAATAATTAAATATAATTAAATAAATAATTATGATTTAAATTATAATAAGTATAATTTGTAATGCTTCGTTAACAAAAGAGATGAGGCATGAAGCATGGACCACTGATCATGAGCCTAAACAGGGTGAGGAGCTGCAGCATCGTGAGCGTGTGGTGAGGTGTAACGGAGACCTGGCTGACGGTGGGCCGTCCCTTCGTCTTCCTCTTGGAGGTGGTGTCCAGGCCCCAGAGGGAGGAGAACCTGCTCTTGCGCTTGCTGGAGGAGGAGCGAGACAGAGCCTGGGTTCTCCGCCGCACTCCGCTCTCTGTGCGAGCCGCCACCTGTGGAAGAACTGTTCTATCAGGGGTGCCATGCCCACTCTGGCATCAGGCTACAGCATCCTGATAGGACTGAGTGGTGCGGTGGGCACAGGATCACATGGCACAGGCCAACCAGGCGCTACAGATTAGCAGTAGTAGAGTGGTGGGAACTACACCCATGGTACCGTACTCAAAATGGCACGATCAAAGCCCTACAGGGCAAGTTCATCTGAAGGCAAAAGCCACTTACTGGAAACCAGTAATTGCACTGGGATTTACTTAATTGCACTTTTGATGAGTGCTGAGTAGTTTAATCTCATCTGCTCCCTCGCAAAGTCGCCTGGCTGTGGAGCGACGGAGCTGATGTTACTGAACATGACTTTCCTGCTGGTTAAGTAGGGCAGTGAATAGCCAGACACGCACATCTCTCAAGACGTCGCTGCTTGTCTGTTGTAAACGCAGGAGGTGCTAATGGAGAGCGGCATTTCTGGGTTAAAGCCAGCCAGAACACGGCGTCTTCTTCTTCGTTCATTGTGACGTAAAGTGAGGCCTCTGTAATGCTGCAGGGCTGGGTGGGGCGGCTTTATTCTAACCGAGTAATACTCATCACGGCCTTGACGGTAGCAGGGCAGGGCACAAATTCCATTAGAAGACCAAATGATGCCATGCATGGAAAAATCTGGGGGGATGGGTGAGGTGTATGTCAAACTGTGCTGACCAATCCTGTGCTCCTGGTCACAATACTGCCCCTCCCCCAGCACAAGCATCAAACTTAATAAAATTTGAGCCCCTTCCAGTGATAATCAAGTAGCTGAAAGTCACAACACAAAGGGTGACGGGTGACAGGTGACGTGTTGTCATGTGAACAACTGGAGGCAGGTTTCTCTGGGTGTGAACCGATACTGTGCATTCCCCTTACGGGCATAGAAACGTGGTGTTCAACGTAGAGTCACCATTTCCCAGAGATGAAGGAACAGGTGATCCACCACATGAGCTGAGCTCTCATCACTGGTTTGCCACATCAGAGAGAGGTGAGCCAACAAATGTAAAAATATATGTTTTTATCTGACCCATTAACCATCTTCACCTGCAACATCTTATGCTCCTTACTTGAAAAAATGCATTTCTCGTCAAAATTAACCTTTGACTTCTGGCTTCTCAATATGGCTGAGAAGTCTGGACTACGTACCAATGCGTGGAAGGATGACACGGAGAAGATTCCCAGGCGGCCCATGACCAGCTTGGTGGGGCGAGAGGCGAAGGCCAGCAGACGTTTGGGATTAGGCAGCTCGCCGCCCTGCAGGCTGGACAGGTAACAGCGAAACCGGAACAAGTCCATGTGAAACTGTTCCAGGTTCTGCTCCCACAGAAAGATCTGGACCATATGGAAAGGAGAGAAAGGCTAAAAGTTAGGCAGGTATGTGAGTGTGTAAGCAGCTCCTCTTCCTGTGTAACGGCTCCTCTCTACACACATAAAAGGAGCCTGTGGAAAAAGCATTGCAGTGATGTCCTTCATATACAAGAAAGGGTGAAGCCTCGCTTGGCCTCTGCTGCAGCACCTGACCACCCACATAACACACGTTTACAGACAGCAGCATGGGACCACGGTTCTCCAGCCAACAGGCACAGCAGAACCTTTCTAGACCAGACAGGGCTGCCCCACATGAAGAGAACAAAGCAGTGTGTTCTGAAAGCAGCAAAACGCTGGCACTCCTCAGTAAGACCTCAAAGAGGCTCAGAGAAAGCCCAGGAAAGATGCCAAACACCCAGGAGGTCCCTGGGCTCCTCATAAACAGTCATCAAATAAACCTCGAACTTTAAGAGAAGGTATGATAATAAAGACCACCGTTAAATCTGCTCCAGTAGTGACTTGAATGGGCGACACTTAATACTGTCAACAAAGCCCCGGACCGATGACGCTCTCATGATCTCATAAGCGACTTTTAAGCCTGACTTTGAAATTTATGAGTTTGGGCACTGAATCATGCTCTTATTCCTCGCAGTCAGTAAACACAGCTTTTTATGCATGTGTACATTTATATACCCATAGGATTTATAATTCTGGAACACACATTAAAATGGTTTACAGGAAATTCCTTGAGCAAACAGGACAGTCTGCAGGCACGCTCAGAACGTACCGCTAGGCTTCCCCACCTGTTCCAAGATGGTTTTCCTCTTCTTGGCATCGGTGACGGTGGAGAGCTGCATGTCCCCCATCTTCTTCATCTTCTCGTCCATGTCGATCTTCTGCTCCAATTTCTTTATCTCGGAGCGGAGCAGGCGTACAGTGTCGTCACGGTGATGCTGCCGGGCAAACGCGGCCGCACACGCTGAGTGAATCGCCGTGATCCAGTTCTCTAGCTCAGTCTGACTTGACGTCTGGAAGCGGGAGGGAAAAAGGGAATGGTTAGGAAAGGCCAGACAGTTGGTGCTAGAAGACCTTCCTGAAGCATTCCAGCCTTTCCTAACAGCATCTTTACTCATTTTAGACGCATTATTGTACATGTGAAAAGTGTGTCCAGTGGCGGTGTATGATCCAGCAGGGACTGGCACGGAGCTTGGCTGTGGGCAATCATCTACTCTAACATGGTGATGGATCACCAGCTATGTTCTCACAAATGCACCAGCCAGTGGAATCAAACTGGGCTGATTAACTGGATGAATAAAGGGTTTATGGGCAAATATGGAGGATTCAGCAGACAAACATTTATATGTTCAAAATGTTTGGTGTAGTTCAATGTTTATATTGTGCTACAAACTAATTTCAGACTGTCACACATGGACGTGGTCGGAGTTTAGAAATATTCACGTTTGCATTTTGGCCTTCTGAAAGACCTTCAGCCTGCAGTCTGTCACATACTGCTCAACGTTTCCAAGACCAAAACAAATCTTAAGGACGTCTAGCAGGAGGCTTCCACCTGTGATACTGGAAACTCAGCGCGTGTGACTCTGATCCAGTGGATGATCTGATCACTTGTTTAAACTATATTTTGTAGTGAAAATATTTACCCTTGTCTGTCAACAAGTTGATGGGGTTTTTTGCTCATTACACAGAACAACCACACACAGTCCAGTAGTGCTTCAGGACATCATTTCTGTGATGGAGATTTCCATGTGATGTGACAGGTACAAAGATGTACAGGTGTGAGGCAGGTGTGCAGCTGACAGGTGCAGGGTCTGCTCGTGGCAAGCTCACCTGGAACAGGTAGGCGTCCCCCAGGGAGTTGCTCAGACAGAACACAAAGTCCTTCTTGGGATGCTCCGGTACCGCCTGGACGATGCTGTTCTCTGCCCACACGGCATGCTTCGGGACGCTGTTGACATCGATACCAGAGCGTCCATCCGTCTCGTAGAAGAACAAAGTGCAGCCTAAGGATCCATGAGAACAGATCATTATGGTCACGTAAGTATCCAGGCAGTACCTCTATACCACAACATTGTGGGATTGCGAATGCTGATGAACAAACTGGACGGGGCAGTGCATCATGAACAGAATCGCTGATGGGAGTCTGTTTACTTTTCCAGAGGCTGTAACTAAGACATGCTGTCCACCCTGTCTCCTGCCACTGTTTCATGTGTTTCAGTGGTAACAGGCGTGAGGGGGTTATGGATCTCAGCATCACGCATGGGTAGACGTATGAAATGCAAGGATAAACCCCCCACCCTGCCTTTAACATGTAATGCGAACTCAGACGGAATCGGCTGACCTTTCAGGGAAACCCAGTAGCGTTTCCACTTGCGCTTTGTCGCTGGCTCCACTTTCTTGTTCTTCTTGTGCACAAGGAAGTTTTTGACGGCAAGGGCACCGGCCTTACGCACAATGCCTTGCACGGTGCTGAGGAGGGTGTCCGACTGGTAGGCGGAGCTCAGAGTGCCGCTGCTCTGCTCGTCGCTGGCCGCTGAGCCCGCCTCCTCAGTGCACTCTGGCGTGTGGCACGAACTCCTCTCCAACTCTTGCCGGAAGTTCTCGTACACGCCCTGGATGCTGTTGCCGGGGCCGACGCCCCTGCCTCCGCCGCCACTGCTGCCGCTGTCGCTGCCGGCGAATGTGCCGCCGTTGGCTGCCGAGTATACGGAGAAGGACGCTGACAGGGCCTTGCAGCGCCTCGCCTGCGGCTCCGTGTCTGCCGCCACCCCGTCGATGCCGCTGTCGCTAAACTCGCTGCCTTCCCCTGTGGTGATGTCCTGTGGGCACAGCCATACCCACAAGGAGTGGGCGGGGTTTAAACACCAACCTTGCCAGTCTTTGACTACTGAGGTCACAGACGTGTTTTGCCCAGACAGACGACAGGAACAGTCTCATCATCTCCCCGCCACACACACACACGCACGCACACACACACACACACACGCACGCACGCACACACACACACACACACACACACACACACACACGCGCACACGCACACGCACA
>JABJVR010000033.1:4421367-4461358 GCA_025773905.1 Chitala chitala | reverse complement strand
TACCGTGAGTCCTACTGCTGGAGTATTAGAGCTGCTAGCAGAGGTATCTGCATGGCCTACCGTGAGTCCTACTGCTGCAGTATTAAAGCTGCTAGCAGAGGTATCTGCATGGCCTACCGTGAGTCCTACTGCTGCAGTATTAAAGCTGCTAGCAGAGGTATCTGTGTTGCCTACCATGAGTCCTATTGCTGGAGTATTAGAGCTGCTAGCACAGCAACTGTGGAGCCCAAAGCAGGGCCACACTTGCCCTAGTCAGGAGCAGGGTCCAACATAGCTGCACTCCACCCTCAACCACATCACAGTGGTGCGGTCGACTAGTTCATTTCTGTTAAAATTTTTTGAATGAAGACAGTGTCACTTTTTATTTTATTGTAAATTCAATTCAAATAGAATGTATGAAGAACTGTGTTATAACAACACTATTTTATTAGGAGTGATATTTGGTGTCAGGAGTGTGAAAAGGCTGAGTGGTTGGTGTTATTATGGCTCGGTCGAGATAGCTGGTGGTGTTATGTCGTATTTTTTATTTTAGCAGGCATACAAAACCAATGCCACTGTACCATTATATGAGTAAATATGTATTTCATTACATAAACTATCAGCTAAATGCAAATAATAATGCCAACTCCATGGTGAAAAGCTGTTGTATATCGTGTATCACTGTGTCACTGTTATTGTTACCGTGTCACTGATACAGTGACTGTCAGTGTCGTTGTGTTTTGTTAGGACAGAGTGGTTAGTGATACTGCTGTTCACTTCATTTAGTTGCCCGTGGTTTTACATTAACTTTATTATAACTTACATCCAAGTTATTATTTACTAAGTAAACTACAGCCGGCACAATGAAAAGGTGCAGACACTTTTATCTGAGAAATACCTGCAGACCCTCAGAAACAGGAAGGTGTTTTGGGACATATCTGCAAATTTAGCAGACGTACAGCTAAGTAACACATATGTTTTTTTATATATGAGTAACACTGCAAACTCCAATTTCACAAGCTATCGTAAGCAGTCACGTTACTCTTTTTACAGGTATTTTTATTGACATGCCCCTAGTTGAGCGATGCCTTTTCTGAGAAGTACTTGCTAAGTGCGAACACGCCTGGGCCAGGGCCGGCGTTTTTCAGCCGCATCCTGACCCCGCAATTCTTTCAGATGTAAAAGAGACGTGTGTGACCTAATGTAGGTCCTATCTCTGGAGGATTATAGCTGTTAGACAATTGGTATGATCAGCTGACCTTAACTCGGTGCTACCGTGTTGGGAGCAAGTGTGACGGATACGGCGATGATGTGTTGAGTGGGGGAGGGGCGGATCATGAATCTACACCACAGAACAGACGTGCTCATCCCTCACAGTGACACAAGTCTGTGAGATGATGAGGTGAGCATCACAGGGTAGGATAACTCTTAAATTGCTTTTACATGAAGCGGAAATTAAGTGAGCTAATCAGCTTGCCATTAACAAAGCCAAATAATGGAACCCTTACAGGAGGAACACAGTACTGTCACATCACTGAGATAATGTTTTCCCATTGTTAAATTCCCCTACACAGCTGAAAGGCTCCCAAACATGTCTTTGTCTAAGTGTGACATCTATGGTTAAAAGTGTCCCTCTCTTGGGTGTGGAGGACACAGTACACAGTGTCCAATAACTACGGACCTAGTGGTTTGGCTTTAGCACAGAGATATACAAGACAGGAACAGACAAGCACTGGAGAAAAGTCAACCTGCTTCCCACTCACTCACCAAATCAGCTTTGCAAACTGCCCCATGCTCAGTGGGGATCGGCAACCCAGAACCGGCAGCCATGCACGTCCCAGCCAAGTCAGCTCTCGAGATGTCAATCCGCATGTCAGTCTACTGCACAAGCTGTCTGAACCGTCGCTACAGTAACACCCTGCTTCTAGGCATGCATGCAAGTCCGTGTGTGTGTGCGTGTGTATATGTGTGTGCGCGTGTGTGCGTGCACTTGACTTGTGGTACAGTGTAACAGACAGCATGTGTGCTGTGTAAAAGTGAGTGTAACTTCAGGTGTGTGTATGCTTCAACAACTGAGTAATAGTGTAATGGTGTTTATCAATGAAAGGGTGTGTGTGTGTAAAGGAAACAGAAACAGTGTGGCTGGGGGGTTTGCCCCATATTTACAGGACTCTCTTCATTTGCTCATTATTTTTGAATCGGAGGACACCTTCAGCAACAGCTGTGCCTCACTGCTTCTCTTGCCATTAATTTCCAGAGGAAGGACAAATCTGAAGTGCACAAAGTAGGACGACCTGGTCAAACCGGCTGAGCAGCATGTCCTGGAGACAGGGGAGTGCCAGCGCACACCCAGACACTAACGCACCGACACCCTGCGTCACGTGCGCAAAGGAGCGCCACGCTTCCACTGACGTGTGACACACACACCACACGGGTACACACAGACACACACAGACACACACATACACCATGCAGAAAGGCATGTTGGAATTCTTTAATCTTGACACAAAAAATTTACAGATATACGTTTTAGAAACATTTTGATGTTTTTTTTTTATGAAGTTCCCCTTGTCTCCTCATTTTCAGGAGCTCTCGCTGCTTTAAAGGAAACTTTCCTAAAAATTCACAGAAAAATCTCTTACAGACACACACACACACACACACACACACACACACACACATAACTCTGCCTGTCGTCACTCAGACCACGCTACACTGAGAGCCATCTGACCCTGCGCTACTCAAGGTCACGTTTAAAAACAAACAGCTTGCAAGTTTACAGCACAAATACATTAAGCATTACAGCCCACCCCCTGTCTTTCCTGTGATCTTGGGGAAGTGCCGCCCCCACCGTGTGAAAGGTGCTCCCTGTCTGACATCTGAGCATCACAACCCAGATATCCATTAATAATAAATCAGAGATGGAGGAGAGGATAGGTACGGAGATGAGAAGAGAGGAGAGGTACGGAGAGGCAAGGAGAACACAGGAGAGGAGAGGTACGGAGAGGAGAACACAGGAGAGGAGAGGTATGGAGAGGAGAACACAAGAGAGGAGAGGTAGGGAGAGGAGAGGAGCGCACAAGAGAGGAGAGGTACAGAGAGGAGAGGAGAACACAGGAGAGGAGAGGTACGGAGAGGATAGGAGCGCACAAGAGAGGAGAGGTACGGAGAGGAGAGGAGAACACTGGAGAGGTGAGGAGAGATATGGAGAGGTGAGGAGAGGTACGGAATTGGCATTCCTTCCTGTTTCTCCCATAACTGTAGTGGTGTGCCCTACCCTTGCTGGTCTGTTCTTGAATAAACAGCTAATTGAACAAATACGTAACTCCTGGGGGCAATTCATTTTAAAGCTTCTAGGAGCCACACTCCTGCTAACACACGCGGCTCTGAAATCCACCTTCCAGTCAGCACACTAAGCAGGCAAAACGTTGGTTAAATGTGACACTATTACAATATGATAGTATTCTGTTTTAAAAAATATTATTTAATCGGCACTACATAGTCCCAATGTTCAAACGATTTAATGTCAACCATTGTAAGATGTAGGTAATGTAGTGCTTACAGGTGTGCTGACCGGGTTAGCGGTGAACATTTTTAAAGTTTCCCCCTACACGCTAAAAGAATGATGAGAATTATTACAGGTTTCTGTCAGAAACTTTGTGTGTGTGTGTGTGTGTGTGTGTGTATCTTTGTCTATGTGTATGTATGAGTATTGATGTATGGAAATGGGTAGGTTTGTGTTTATTGTGTGTTGTGTTTGTGTGTGTGTGTGTGTGTGTGTGTGTGTGTGTGTGTGTGTGTATGACTGTGTGCAAGGGAAGTGTGTGTAAGTGATGGCCAAAAGTGGGTCAGTGGACACACCCCCGTAAGCTGTGACACACCCATCTCCTTATCATCAGCCCTCCCACTTGCCCAGGCTCTGTCCTGACCCATTTATGCTTGGTTAAACACACCCCCGGCCCAAGACTCTACGGGGGTGCAAACATCTACCAGACCTCCCCTGGCTAATGTGCTCTCCAGGTTACTCATTTATTACCATCCTTGCAGCAAGCACACCGAGTGGAGCATGAACTGTGTTCACGTATGAGACACACTGGGTCTCCAGCTCACTGTCACATCGCTTTAGGTCGTACTACAATAGCCCAAGGAAGTCAGCTGTCACACACAAAGACATCCTGCTCCCTAAAATACGACAGATAAGCACACTTGCCCTAGGCACCACTGTAAGTGGAAGGTGAAGCCTGCAGTAAGCCGGCCGTGTGGAACATTCACAGGGACCACACACAGAAAAGCAGCCCGAGTGAAACGCTAACTGCCCCATTACAGTTCAGCGAGCCGTTCGGCTCTGCGGCGACAGGCTATGCACGCACACACTCCGGCTTTACAGCTCAGCTCCATCCCACTCTTCCAGCCTTGTGCGAGAAGAGCCGCTCACATGCAGATGTTTGCACAGGAAGTGGAGCGAACGCGGAGGAAACCAGGGCAGCCAGCAGCAGGAAGTGCAGCCGGGTGAGATTTACGGAACAACACCTGCACCGCAGACAAAGCAAACACACCGCCTTATCTCTGCATCTGGGAAGGGTGGGGGGGGGAGCCAGGAGCGTGATGAGGGAGGGAGGTCGAGAGTGTCACCAAAGATGGCATAACTGCCCCCCCAAAACAGTCATGATCCCTTGGCCCAATGAGCCTAGAAATATGTTTCAGGACGCCAACACCTTTCCCTCAGAGTCACACAAGTGCGTCTCCACTCACATTCCAAATGACCTGTCCCCCCCCATCGTCCACACCTGCTCTTACGCATTCTCTCTACTTCTGCCACCATGCGCTATTTGCAATTCAACCCCCACCCAGCCTCTCAACGCCACAACTTGTTCTGTATTGTCATTACAATGATGCGCACACACCAGGCAAGCTGGCATTGTCTGTCACTCTAAGGAGACCCACACACACACACACACACACACACACACACACACACACACACACACACACACACACACACATTAGCAGGACTCACCTGTGTGGCTGGAGCTCAGTTTACCCAGAGACACCACAGCAGCACCCAGTGGCCCTGTCCCTGTCCCTGTCCCCCGCAGCTTTCTGTCACAGTCCCACATCATTAAGGGGAGCACAGTGTTGCTCCACGTTTCAGGCGGAACACCAACAGGAAAGCCTCCTCGTGGCTTAACACCCCCATCTGGAGCCATGGGGGCTTTTCCAGCCCAGAGTGCCATTTGTCTAACACAGATGAACCACACACACACACACACACACACACACACACAGTCTGTCTCTCTCTCTCTCTCTCTCACACACACACAAACACACGCATGCAAATATAGCCATACACACTACCCCCAGATAAAACTGAGATGAGCAGGCTCACAGGGACACACACACACACACACACACACACACACACTCAGATCACAGATAAGAATACGATAAGAGAACGAGGCAGAACACGCTTACACACACACGTACACACACACACATACACACGCGCTGTATCGATACGGCACAGATAAGAATATAACACACAGACACACACATGCGGCAACAATACCTCACCTCCTGTAAAGATACGACACTGTTCTTTCTCCCGCACACACAGCTCAGAGAATTCCCGGTGTGGCTGCTGGGAGGATTCCTCTCCACATGTGAGTTATTTCCAGCTTTCCGCTCCTGACTCCGTGTCAGCCTCGGTCCTAAGCGTTAGCATGAGTCTGCAGGCTGAGTGGGAAAGGGGAGATGTGTAAGCGAGCGTGTCTCCGGCCCTCTCTCTGTCTCTCTCTCTCTCTCTCTCTCTCTCTCTCTCTCTCTCTCTCCCTCTCTCTCTCTCTCTCTCCCTCTCTCTCCAACTTTACCCTCCCTCTCTCCCTCCCTCTCTCTAGTTCCACCCCCTCCACACTGCTGATTGACTGCTAGTGTGAGTACAGTTTCTCCCTCCCTCCTTTACACCCAGAGACTTCCCTGTCTGCATTTAATGGCCTCAAAAGTCTGTGTAACCCACACACACACACACACACACACACATACAGTTGTGTTTCCTACTGAGCAGCCTATACAGGTGTCTTAGTGAAATTAAATTAAATAATTAAAGTACATGTACGAAGATGGCATCGACCACTGGCTTCCACTGCAGCCAAGAGTCGAGCGTGGGAAAACGGATTGATCTTCCCCCGTGACTCAGCGCTTATAAAAAAAGCTAAGAAAACAACACGCGCCCAAAAGGCATGAAATCACACTGTGCTCCGTCTCAGCCGTGAATGGTGTGGGCCGTTTCGAGGGCAGCGGTGTCGAGAGGCCGAGGCAGTCAGCCCGTCCCACATGGCCCCCGCCACAATCCGAAATAGAACCACCAATAAAGAAAGACCATCGTCGTTGTGGCGGCAGTGAAGTAGCAGGGTGAGCCGACAGGCCTCATTGGAAGATGCTCCGTTAGCTTAACAGTCACGTGTGAGCTGAGGTGTGTGTATGTGTGTGTGTGTGTGTGTGTGTGTGTGTGTGTGTGTGTGTGTGTGTGCATATATGCGAGTGTATGTGTGTGTGCATGTTGTGTGTGGGTGTGTGTGAGTGCATGCAGGCGTGTGTCTGTATGCATGTTGTGTGTGTGTGTGTACACGGGCATGTGTGTGTGTACGTGTGGGTGTGTGAGGGGGTGTGTGTGGGTATGTGTGTGTGTGTGTGTGAGGCACTCGGGCATGTGTGTGTTTGTGTGAGTTTGTGTGTCTCTGTGTGTGTTTGTGTGTGTGTGTGTGTGTGTGTGTGTGTGTGTGTGTGTGTGTGTGTATCTGTGTGTGATTCGGGGGTGGGGGGGTTTCTTTCAGTTCAGTGTTTCCCCTCATTTAGAAATGACACCTTTTTTCAGGTGCCTCCAATCACACAGGAGTGCAGGTTATCACAAAATTATCAAGGGGAAATGATTTTTGCAGTACTGTCGACCATAACCGATGACAACATAATGGAAAAGAGAGTTTTAATCTCTAACCTGCCCATGGAACTGAGAAGGGACGGCTGCTGCTGTTTTACACATCATTATAAGCTCTTCTCAATAAAACTGTTACCTGCAGGTGTGGAAACCTCTGGTCACCCCCCAGCACTGAGAAGAGTCACCCCCCAACACTGAAAAAGGTCACCCCCCAGCACTGAGAAGACGTCATGTGTCTTTTTCCAAGAAGACATTCAGCACCCCAATGGACTCATAACGATGAACATTAATTAACATCAAATTCAAAACAAAATGCTGTTAAAGGAGGCTGCAACTAACTGAGGCCTGTAACAACAGGAGAAAGAACCGCAGAAATGGTTTCGATCCACAGTCGCCGGTTCAGGATCCTGCGAGGCCTTGCTGTTAGACTGCTCCATGGGATTATAATCTGAACGGGGCGAAAGCCCATCTGTGCACCAATTCTGCCATGTAAATAAATGACTTGCATAAAATGCTGTTGTAAATGAATTACACAAACTGACTTTAAAAATCCCAACAAAAAACACGCCCCCTCAGTGTGAACGGGCACCAGGAAACGAGCTGTCTGTTTAAGGACACCTGGGACTTCCCCTCTACGGTTCCTTTTGACCCATTGATTATTTACATTGTTAACACTTTCATCTCCACCCATCACACAGTTCTACTATTTAACACACTATATCACACCATGTCAACATGATGGACGTTCGGACCACCTGGCACATGCGTGCCATCCACCCCCAAGCCACATACAGCCAGCTGGCACACAATCCTCACTTAACAAGCAGGAATGACAACTGAGAAAGAGCAAATTCAGTAACGTTAAGTCATTTAAAATCATATGTCTTTTAAGTATACAAATGAAGCACTTCTGTTGGTTGTCAGTTGGATTAATGACACCTATAATGAACCGCTAAACTGCCAGACTGTCCTGTTTTAGTGACTGGCTGTCACTGACCCTGTCACTGACCCTGTCACTGACCCTGTTACACTGAGTGACTCACTTAGCTTCTCTCTGCAACCAAAGCCCCACTCGTTTACATGATCACTTGCTAGTTTTTGTATTTATGTGCCATGTAATTATTTATAGATTAAACATTTTGATTCCCACCAAGATTTGGTTATAATTAGTGTTTCGATATTGCCCTGTTGGGACAAGTGATTCTCACTTTCAGTTACAAAACACACAGTATTCCAAATAAGAAAATAACAGACAATGAGACTATTATATATAGAGTATATATATATATATATATATAGCATGTAGTGGTGACAGAATGTTTATGGGTGCTTTGGAATTACTGAATCTGTATTCTAGCACTATTTTTATCTCATTTTTATCTGAAGTATTATTATTATTATTATTAGCTACCTGCTGGTTCAATAGCTAGAACATCAGGCTGGGATGTGAAAGTCTCCTGGTTTGAATCCCAGTGCAGCCAGCTGTGTCCTTCATGGAGACACACAACTGCGAGCTCCCCGGGCATCGCATGTGCCTGACCGCCCACTGCTCCCCTCAGGGGATGGGTTACATGCAGACAAGGAATCTCCCTCTAGGATTAATAAAGTATTATAAAATTATATATACTAATAGAAATCAGAATAAACATGTTTTCCTGTCTTACAGATACAATCACTGTTCATTCACTGTTATGAGAATAAAATGTTTTTTATAACCAGTCCAAAAGTCCAAGGGCTTTCATGTCAAAATGCTGTTTGTCACCAACTCAGTCGGGTCTTCACAGCAGAGCTTTGTGTAAGTGAATTGTGTCATGAGGGTGGAAATCAGAAGTCCATCATTTTTTCTTAACTAGTCACAGATAGACAGACAGACAGAAGACAAACAGACAGACAATTTCAGCGTAAAAAAATTTAACACCACCACTGCTCCCCATAAAAATTTCATTCCAAGGACAAATGTTATTTCAAAAACAAAAACACACGAGGTTTCACAAACTTTCTCTCATCACTTCATGTACATGATCTTGTTTATTGCCAAGCAACTAAGCAGTTTTTCATATGTAAAATGACAAGTAAAACAGTCTCCAGAGAGTCTAAACTGTCGCAATGTGCTCAGTGGTAGGAAGCTGGTCAATGGACCGAGCCCCACCCCCCGTGATCAAACAAAGGAGAAACACACCTTTGCGTCTGGAGCACCCGGGGTGCCGGAAGGCATTCTTTACTGTCAGCAGAGACAAAGGAACAGGCCCCACCCACCCTCGGGGTTACCATTTAAATAACAAATGCTCTGGCCAACCCTACAGGCACAGGGGAGGTACAATGGACTGCCTTTCCACATGGGGAGCGGCAGCACCTGTCCCCAGAAGCACTGAACTGAAGAACTCATCACACAGACGGACGCCTTCTGAAGCCGCTCGCTCACACACAACTCTGCATGTACGTAAACCAGGCATGACACCCCGATAAAAAGTGAAGTGTATCAGAACGAGGCGTCAGTTACTGTTTCTTTTGGACTCAGACCAGAACATTGTGTGGGAGGCCTGCGTGCGATGACCGCAATCCAAGCCCACCATTTTCACACATTTTCAAGCATGTGAACACGAAGTTGCACATAACAGGTACACCACGACGGGGTGTTTGCCTGGGACCGAACCAGAACACCCTCGCTCCCGACAGCTGGAGCACACAAGACGGCTCCCTCAGTGGCAGCTGTCAGTGCTGTCAGTGAAGCACGCAAACCGACATGGCGGCCCATCACTGCCTGCAGGTTCGCATCATTGTGGAGGAGCCCGCTTTGCCCGTCATTGTCCCATCATGCAGCAGGAGAGCAAGCGTTTTGTTACAGTCTCTGGGCCTCCCGCCAGAACAAGGCCCTGATGTGAAGCACAATCACAGTCACTCTCAGACAGGGCACCACCTGCTGATTGGACTCCAAAGGGAAGCAGGTAGAGGCCCCAAACACCCTGGCCTTTCACCAACTCTATCCTCCACATTGCAGATTCTGACATCCCCAAAAACAGCCCGCTCACCCTGCTTAGATCCGACAGCCAACATCACCTGGGTCTCACATCTCCCTTTAACAAGCTGTGCTAGCTGGCATTAAATACAAGCCAAACTCCTCCTTGTCTTACACTATTAAATTTCCCATTAGCCCCCTCTTCCGTCCTCCAGGACTAGCATGGCAGGAAGCCGCGTGTTCAGGCTGAGGCACACCTGCCACAGATGCCAAGGTCACTTCCTAGTTCATTTGCGGCTATTTGGACCACTTTAAGTGAATTAAAAATGTTTGCAACTAACAGGCAATTCACAGAGTTTCCCTTTTTCAATGGAGCAAAACTAAAGGTTATAAACAAAGTATGCATGGTCAGACCACACTAGCAGACTCAAATGCCCTCCTTTGACCTTGGCTGCTCTTTGGCCTTTCAAATTCTTCCACAGGTAGATCCACGTCCCCCTGTCCTGGCAGCAGAACAAGGTTGGAGGCAGAGACAGGCCCAAGGAAAAACAAACACAGCGATCATGTTAAATAAAACTCAAATGTGGTTCAATGGCTATGAAAATATTTTGTGTTTTAACACAGATGTTTATCTTTGCCGTTTATCTTGAGTGTGCCACACTTGTGTCACTTTCAAAAACTGTCAGCAGACAGTGGTGCTCACTCGCAGCGTATGGCGAGAAACGAGTGCTGCGATGTTTGGATTCACTCATGTTTCCATGGACACCGACGCATGCCCATCACCTATCGACAAAAACCATGCCAAAGACCACCACTCCTGCCAAGCTGATCTCGGTGAGGATGGACCCATTAACCTGTTACAGCGCTGTTGATCATCCTTCACAGATCCTTGAGCAGTGCGACTCCTTCCCATTGTGTCATCGCAGCCAATGAAAAGAGAAACGCTGATGTAAGTGCTGATATGAGAAGACATATGGATAAAGCTTATGGAAAATCCTCATGCAGAGTCCAATGTGCTCTGGAATATTCTCCATCCAGGCTTAAAATTTATCTTTAATATATGTAACTGTGAGAGGGTTTACAGCACCAGGAAAAATGTGTCACTCGTTCCAGGAGATGTGAACGAGATGAAGAACGTGACAATCCATCTTCGTAACTCCGGTAAAGCTAACGGACAGACATTATCCAGCTCAAGCCAAACCAATGAAGAGAATTATCACATCACTGCAGACATTTAGATGAACTGTCGTGTGTGGAGATGGAGCTTAACCAACCAGACAAAGTCTTTCTTCATAAATCGTGGACGGGCAAATGCAGGCATGGGGAAATGGCGCAATCTGTGGCAACCCAACCATGGATGATGTATCTGAAGGCTGGAGGCCTTGTTTTTCATGGAGATGACATGTAGCGAAAGCCTCTGTTTAATCTTCGATGGAAGGACCCCCAGACTGAGGCGGCGAGAACGCACAGGGGATCATGACGCACAGGGCCACGCGGAACCCGGACACGTCTAGCAGTTGAGGTTAATTAGTGAGGACCCATGGCAATCTGTTCCAGTGTGGGGCGGTCTTTCCATCTTACATCAAAGTCCCGGGGCAGGCAGAGGAAAACGTTTCCAATTAAGAGAGGAGGAGGCTTGTGTACGTCATCCCCACTCAAAGGGGGTATGAAACGTCTGCAGTCCACAAGACTTGTCCCAGAGCTCAGCACTGCAGGACAAGTTAATTACCATGCAAATAAATGCAAAGACGCACATGCAAAAAGCGTCCCACCAGTGCAGAACGCTCGCCTTCCTTATGCAATGCTTCCTCGTTCCTTACGTGCGTGCTGGATGCATCGGGGGAGCCGCGGGGGAAATGGGACAGAGGCCCGTAACGTCAAGGGGTTGGACCAGCAGAAGAGTTAGCCGTGCGAGAAGGTGTGAAGAAAAACAAAACAGGTGGGATGGGGCAGGGCGGTGAAGAGTGAACAGTGTGCAGGTTCCCATCGGGCCCTGTCCCAGCAAGGCTCTGAATGCAGTGGGGTGGGGGAGGCTTTCTCACCAACTGAACATGTGATGCAAGAACAAGACTAAAAAGCAAATCCTCAACTCCTGCCTGGCAGAGAGGGGGCACTGTAGAGCTGCCTTCCCACATGGTACAGGGGATCCTATCTCATTGCCCCCACATGATCCCAGCCTGTCGGTTTTATGGGCCGGTGGAGCACAGAAGCTGAAGGTAGTGAAATCAGCAGGCGCCTAGGGCGGTGGGGTGGCCTCGGGGGGAGGTGGGGATATCCCGGGAGCAGCTGTCAGTCGGAAATGGGGAAGCGAGTACCTCGGCGCAGAGGGGCACTCATCTCCAATCGTGTAGCTGTCTCACGTTCAGTAACAACCACATCGCCTTCCCAGGACACAGAAATTACAAATGGGCTCTGAGTGAAAACTGCTCTCCCGTGTATCCAAGCCATTATGATCTTTGTGGCTATGTGATGTGTAAAAAACATCCCTGCCCACTCAAAAGAGCAATTAAAAGCAGGGAAAAAAACATAAAACGTCTAAAAAGATGACTGGAATGGATTTATAAAAGATATTGGAAAATGTGTTTTCATTTGAAATTATCCCATCCTTAACTGTAAATTAATTTAAATAAATGCAGTTCCCACAAAAAGCTTCTCTCTGGGCAACTTTCTAATAAGATGGTAACAAACCATCATATACAGAATATAGAAAAGGAGGGAAGGATGATCATTTAGCACATGCCATATGCAGCGGCTTGGCGGCCCAATGGGTCTGGCTTGCAGAAGCCTCCCGGCTCACAACCCGACCCAGCCACCACATGCGTCCTTGAGTGAGATGCTCGGCACTAGCTCACCGAACACCACATGTGGCTGCCCACTGTCGGCCCCCAGGGGAAAGGGTTAAATGCAGAGAACAAATTTTGTTGTGATATGCATGCAATGACAATACAAATGCTAATGTCTGTTTTATACAAGCCAAGACAGACCCCACAATGTGCTTTACGCCTTACACTGCAGCCTGACTGGCTCATCGCACGGCCCTGGTCTTGCCATTGTGCAATATTCAGGATTGAGCCCCAAACGCCACCCCAAAACATTTCCTGTTTTGCCTCATCAGTGTGGTACCAGGACAGGACGTGCCGAGATGCTGGAGTGGACCCCAGACCCGCCCGCGGGAGTGCAGAAACACGCTGTTCACTCATGTCTCCTTTGTCCTTCAATATGAAGACGGCACCAGTGCAGGACACGTGCTGGCAGCAAAAACAGCTCATTCAACCCGTGCATGTTTAGCAGCAAACAAATCATGTTGTATAATAAGGCTCTCTGTGCTGAAAACTAAAAAAAGCCTGTACACAAACGCTATGTCCCTGAACATCCTCCAGCCACGGAGAAGAAAAAGGGCCTCTGTTGTCCTCGCTGGCGGGAAGCGGCAATTCACCCTCAGGGAGGGGACTGCCAGCCCGGGTGTGACAGAGAAGAGGGACGGCGGAATTTGTTCTGCCAGACGTCGCTCAATCTGGCCTTGCCTGGCCGGCCATGCACTGGGAGCCTGGCCGATGAGCACGCCTCTTGGCACAGACAGGCTGAACACATAGGCTGGCATGGCTGAGCCCAGGACACTTGCCTGTGAGGAACAAAGATTAACCCATACTGAACACGTATGCAGCGGTGCACAGCAGTCCTTAACTCACCGTACACCTTTACTCCGTGGCTGAGTACATACCATTTGCCGTGTACCACGACACGTTCATCACAAGTGTCCATTACACGCGTGTTTGACACACATAAATAAAGGCCCGTTTCATTATTTAGGTATCTGGACACGTGTTGTTTTGCTTGAAGTGAAACAGCTGTTCTGCCTACTAAGGATAAACACATGGAATCGTGGAGGTTTGTGTGTTTCACTTTCACAGATAAAACCAACCCAGAATTTGTGCACTCATAAACATCCATAAACAAATAGCTGTTTTGTTGTTTCCCATGAGGCAGTGCTGGACAGCCATTCATAAGTGATTTAACGTCTGTGCTCAGTGTTCCTCTCCTTCATCTGACCAAAAGAGCACCGTGATCCCATAGCTGTCACCAGTGACTTTATTTTCAGTTCCACACATGGACCCGTCAGCTAACAGGTTACAGTTGCCCATGCAAGCTGTGGGCTTACATTTGTGTTACATCAGACTGTGTCATGAGACCATCTTGAGTAGCTGTCTGTCTGTCCCAGCTTTCTGAGCTGAATACAGTCTCAATTCAGTTGTCCCCAAAAGGGCTTACAGCCTTAACATCGCTGCTGGCCCTGAAGGCAGAAACTGGGCATGAACATCAAATCACACATAGGATGCATGCAAGACTATTGCACACAGTGGAATTACAAGAAACCCACGCAGCATTGTGCCTTAGGGCATTTCAATGCAACTGCCGACAACCTGTGCTCTTGGAAATGCCCCCATGCCAGCTGTGCCCCTGGAAATGCCCCCATACCAGCTGTAGCCCTACAAATATCTTCCATGCCAGCTGTACCCCTAGAAATGTCCCCATGCCAACTGTGCCCTAGAAATGCCCCCATGCCTATTGTACCTGTAGAAATGCCCCCATGCCAACTGTGCCCCTAGAAATACCCACGTGACAACAGTGCCCCTGAAAATGGCACCACAGTGAGTCTCAGCTTTCCATGTGGTAACACGCTCCACCCAGCAGATGAAAACAGCTTCGCAAAAACTCATATCTCCCTGTAATTACCGCGCATGCAGTGCTTTGCAAGAGGAAAACACGCCAGGTATTTGCAAGCAATAATAAAAATATGCAAATGGATTCTGATGTGTCAGAGCTAAAAAAAAAAAAACAAAAAAGCCCTCCCCAGATGTCTCTTCCTTTCCTTTTCTCCTCCACCCCTCCATATCTCCAGGTCAAGTGAGAACAGCACAATCATTCTGCTGTTCCAGCTACAAATTTTGCTTAGTATTAGAGTAGCGCTCTGTAAATCTCCCCAGTGTGAGTAAGATGGACCCATTTACAGCACGTACCAAATCTTCCATTCACTGGACAGACAGGAACAGAATGCATCACCATCACTTTTAGGGGAGAAACATTTTAGAAGAAGGAAATGGGGGGAGGGAAACACCTTCAGGAACATAACATCTCCTGCAAGGTAGGCTAGTACCGGGTCTCCGGGGACAACGGTGGGATGATCTCCCTTTTGATTAACACATTTAATTGCCACTATTTAATGTGTGATTTTGCTCTGTCAGCAACATCAGCACCCACCACTATGGCAATATCCCAACCCTGACAGTCAGCGTTACATCATGGAGGCGGGCATCTTGCATCAGTTCAAAGGCAATGACCCACGTGACACAAGCGCCCTTCCTTCATCCTCTTCTTCCTCAATGCCTACACCGATCAGAAAAAAGAACAATCGAAAAATAAATAAATAAAACCAGGCCGAGGGACCGTTGTCAAAGAATAAATTCTCCCCGCATTAGCAGAAGATTACGTAAACGTGGGTGTTTTTTTTTTTTTTTTGGAACCATGTTGCGAGACAGACGCAGGCCCCGCGCGCCTCCGGTCCCCCAGCGCAAAAAAATTCCTCGGCCCTCACACCTCTTGCTGTGTGGGCTCAGTCGTGGGCACGATAAGCGTGATTTAGGACTCTCGCTAGCCCAGCCAGCAATGACTTCAGAGAAAAGGACGATTACAAAAAAAGAAAGAAAAGATCTGTATGCACAGTGGAGGCTAGCTGTCTCTTCAACTAGCTAAACACTATAAACAACAGCAGAGGTCAGAGCCACACAGAGCTATAAAGAGGAACTGTGTCCTACAGACAGAACAATGATCCCCAAATTAGCTCAAACTTGCTTACATCCCAAAAATGATGAGCGCTGTTTTGCTGACCCAGCAGAGAGGAGCACACGGTACGTCACAGCTGGAGAAACGTGGACCTGGAGTTTGCTTTGAGGGTGATGTTAATCACAGCTGTGGATGTTCAAGCTCCGTGAGGATTATGCCAAACTGAGTCTGGGAATGCCAGCTGTGGGCCAGAATAGATTCATCTGTGTCCAGTGGCTGAGATGAGCTGAGGAGCTTGTGTTAATGACATCACCTGCACCATTCTGACTTGATCATGCTGCTGGTGTCTGTAACCACAGTGTTACAGGAGAGATCCTATGAGTTCCATATGGTCCAACAGGCATCGTAAAGATGGCTAAACAAGATATCCCAGCAAGAGCAGCTTGAAACTTTTTCTAAAGTTGTGCATTAGTAAACCATCTGTCTCTCTCTCTCTCTCTCTCTCTCTCTCTCTCTCTCACACACACACACACACACACACACCTCCTTTTCTGAAAAAACTGAGATGATAACCCAGATGACCCAAAACCAGAGGAGAGAAGATAACCCTAATATCATCAGGAACATTTAAAGTGAAGTGAGTTTGTCAGAAGTTGCATGGTTTCTGGACATGGTGCCATTTGAGAAATTAGAAAAAAACAAACAGGAAAATTACAACCTGGAACTACTCAAGGAACAGTGACAACAGAGGCCTGACAGGATGAGGATGCGCGGTGGAATACGATAATTACCTCTGCGCATTACTGTCTCTACTTCAGCGGAGAGGCTATGTTCTGAGCACTTCTGGTAGCCTGCCCAGGCTCCACACAGCCGCTAAACAACGTGGGAGGTGAGCAGCGCCTCCCACAAAGGCCTGAAGCTGCTCCAGCTGAATCGACTTTCACCGGCAAAATGTGGCCAAAAAAAGAGAACTTGAAAGTTCACAACATGAGCAAAGCACAGAACAGTCACCCCCCCAGACGAAGTTTCTTACCTAATCAAGACAGTCGCTGACACAGAAAATCAGAAACACTGGGGAAAAGTGTCAGTACACATTAAAGCTTATTTGACTTTCCTTTGAAGAAACACACACACACACACACACACACACACAACATAGAACAGTAAACTCCTTACTTACTACCCTTTTGTAAATGAATGGGTGATTAAATCAAACGTGGGGAGAAAATGAATTATTCACACCAGGGAAACTGTAAAAATGTAAAATATGCGCATTTTAAGCACTCATCTGTACTTCGAATTACAAACCTTTTTTTAAAGAACAACAGTGTTACACACTGCACAAACCGCTACAATTATCACAAGAATAAGAGGGCATTCATTGACATGAGGGTGTGAGTGGTCTACAATTTCACCCAATTCAAAGCCGGAGAGGCAGACCTCACAAAGAGCAATGAAGTAGGACGTTCTGACGTCCGCCTCAGACAGCAGGCTGAGAAGAAGCTTGACAAGCCTCTGCCTGCTCTCAGGAGCAAGCCAGCAATTCGCACCTGGATGAAAGAATCCGCATGCACGTGGGATCACCTTACTGGCCCCTGGGTCAAATGTACACCCCCCCCCAAACAGGAAGTTTACTCCTGACAAACCTTTGCTCCTTGTGCCTACTTGCTGTGCCCGTATCTGGTTTGCCTCTTTGCAAAAGACTGGAGTGCGGCTGCATTCCGGTGGGGTTCCGCACTGCCAGAACGAAGCCAGTTTATGCTTCTCTTCGGTTTTCATGGCTAACAGGACTCGTACAGGAAGGCTGGCGTTCAACTGTCCGGGCCACATCCTTTTACCGACACCTTTCCCCTGATAAAAGCTTTTTTTTAACCTGCCCCCATGCCTGCAGTTATGAGAGGAACGTTGCAGAAGGTCAAAGTCCTTGAACTGTGAGAACCGGCAGGAGGGCTCTGGTAATGCGTTTATGCTGCCACAATCCCTTTCAGTTCCCAGGCCACGCCCACCTTCACCAAGCACGTAAAGCGTGCTCATCCTCGCTGCTTTTTCATACTTTCCAGATGAATCCTACTGAATTCAGTCCAAAGATCTAATCTGTTGCCTGTAGTTATGAACTGGACATAAAAAAGACACAACTGACGTCTGTTGTCCAGCTCCTATGTGCTGATGAGATTCATATGACAGCAGTATTTTGCACTCAGGATGCCAAGCGAGGTGTGATATGAACACCCCTTTGGGGCAAAAGAAGGCAGAAAAAGAGAATATTTTGCCAGTGGAATGCAGATATTTTAGATGTGCAGTGAACCAGAAAGCTAGGTCAAAACCCAAACAGCTGTGGCTAGTGAAGGATTCAAACATCATACAGGCGGACAACTGATCACATACTAATAAACACGTATGTTGAGCTCGGAGCGAGTCTGTGTTGAATAATCATGAATCACGTTTTTATGTACATAGCTTATGTGTGTGACCCTCAGCCAATGAGCAGCAGAAGCGAAAACGGATGCAGTATTTCAGTATCATGCATTAAAAAACCTCAGACTAATCAGATCAAGCCTGCCATCTGGAACCATCGATCCCACCAATCCTAGTGAAGCTGGCCATCACTTGTTCTGAATACATGTGGGTTCAAATACAGGTTAGCAATGTCCATGAGACACTTCGCATCTGTCACAGTATAAGTCCCACAGCCCCAAAACAATGCTGACACACACACACACAAACATACACACACATGCACGCACACAAACATGCACAAGAACAGTCAAGAGGCCGAAGGGGCCTCATATCTGAGGTGATGTATGAAATATCATTTCCATAGCTGGAGAACCTGTAAGAAAGTGCAAGAAAAGCAGTTGGGGGGTCACACTGACCTGGGCCCGATGTGGGGTGTTTCACTGGGAGTGTGAGGCATGAGAAAAGTCTCGTTGATATGGAAGACCAAAGTTCACATCCTGTTCGCATGGGTCTCTGACCCTGGCCCACAGCACAAGTGTTCTTATGGCATTAAACCTCTAGCTGCCAACACCACTGAGCTATAACCCTCCAAGCGAGCTGCATGGAGATGAGGCTGGTCTTGTGGCCTTAATAACAGAGGTGTTGGAAAACTGCATTAAGACATGTGAAGCTATAAAAGCAGCCATACAATGAGAACACGCTGTACAACAGCACAGTTAAGAATCAGAGCTAGAGCCAAATACTTTGATTTAAACACATTGATGAATCACAAGGAATTCACTGACATCACAAACGTCTGAAGGCCACCCACTGTCTGATAAGATGCACTGAGGCAATATTAAAACTATTACCCGTTTTCTCATCTCGCCACCTGAAAATCCCAATATTCTCCAAATTAGACGTTCTATTTTCATGACTAAACTGTTGGTGCTTTTAACTGGGTTTGTTTTGTGTTATGACAGTGTAACTTGAGTCTCTCCATTATCTGCAATTATGGACTTATTGTTGTGTGTTGAAACTAATCTCTCAAAGCTATGGGGATAAAAAAGAGGAAAACCCTGGCAGGCCCACATCAGCACGTTACTGTCTTACAAGCCACAGTGAAGCATAATGTGGTTGCCCTGCAATGAGTTAGTACCCTGTCCAGGTGGACCCTGTCCCTAGACTGCCTGGGACAGGCTCCAGGCCACCTGCGACCCTACAAAGGACAAGCGGTTTGTTAACGGATGGAAGGATGTAGCTTTAGCTCCAACGACAGACTCCTGAAATCGCCACCCACTGAACAACTTTTGCAATGAAAGCTCATGTTGCTAGGAGACCAACGTCTAGTCACTCAGACAGGACAAGTAAATAACTCACCACACTGATTCATAAACAAAGGACATCAAAAGACAGGACTCCCCTTACGTAGCCAAGCGAAACCATCGTAACAATTTATTTACAAAAGATAGAATCCCCCTTGCAGACCCTTATGAAATTGATCGACTGTTTATTTACATTGTTGTGTGTGTCATGTGAGGTGTTAGTGGAGACGTTGATTACTTTTGCAACTGGAGTGAAAGCAGCCTTTCACACTGAACATTTATGCTTGGACAATAATTTCAGTGTTAAAGAAAAGACAAAAGGTTGCTGGGTGGAAATTAAACTTGTCATTTTCTCAGTCATAACAGCTCTGAGCAACGTTTTACTAGACATAATGTAGACAGTCCGACAATTACAAATTCATATACTTTTGCTCAGAATGGCGGTGGTATTGAAACTATGTTGACATCTAAGATTAACGTGTTGTACGTCTGTGCAGGGCTGGGCAGCATCCAGAGTCCCTTGGGGCACCGTGGTACAGTGTCTAGATTAAATAATTCCAAATAGTGTCATTATGCATTTGTGTGTATGACTTGTGTTGACGATGTTTCCATGTTCGTGTGTCCACCATGTATGTTTAAAGCAGCTAACACAGCGGGCAGTATCTCTGTCTGCAGTGTGCTGTATTGGCGCTACAGTAAAAGCCTGCGGGCATGGTTCTTGCTCAGGAAAATGAGCCCTCCTCTCACCAAAAATATATTTAAGTGGTTTTATCGCAGACTGCACAGCGTGACTTGTGTTAAAAACATAAACCTTTTAGATATATACATAATTATTACTTATCAGTTTATATCAAACGGATAATTATAGTAACACCCCGCGGAGGCAATGTAGGCTCCTGGTCACGGCACCAGTGTGGGACAGAGGACGCAGTATAATCATCCCAAAGAGATATGGGACAAATCCCTCCTTTCGCTAATCACTAGTAACACACAGGCACAAAACAGCCTAATTTTTGACAAAGCAATGTGCAGAGTGTCACGGGTGAAGAGGAAACACCCCTGACAGCAATGAAACCGACGCCACGGCACTGCAGACTAAACACAGCGCTCCGTCACTTGCGCAATGTAGCGTGTCTCTCCTCCTTCTGCTGAAATTACAGGCATGACTTTTTATTTACACGCAACATAAACCGACCGTTTTCTAAATAAACTATAAAAATGGACAAATCATAGAAATGAACGTAGGACGATCCACGTGCATTAACCTTCTGAAAACGTACATTTCCTTTTTGTCTCCTGGGATAAATTCCTACTACAGTAATTGATACTCCAGGCCATAACACTCCACAATGTTAAGATGCACGTTATCCAGCAAGCTATAAATAACAGTAAGAGTGAGAGAAAACTATATATATAGTGCCATAGGGACGGGCACTTGGGTACCATGACACGTGTTGGAAAGTGGTAAACACACCGGCCTTTCTCACGCACTCTCTAAAAGTGCGACATTAATGTCTGCGATATTTTCTCACGGTTACCATGTCAAGAAGTTTCAATGTGTGAGAGGTTATTTGCGCCGTTAAACCGTTATATTGAAATACATTTTTCAGTTTCTTCTCGTCTGGGTGCAGGACATTCAGCATGACATCAATCGTTTTTTATCTCGGAAAAAAAAAAAAATGTGTTTTTGTACCACGTTTGACCGACAGTGTTCGGTGATTAAAATGTTAATGTGGTCGTAAAGCTATAGAGAAGGTATTTTGATTGGTACATTTTATAATTTTTCTGTCTCATAATAAGAGACCAACCTTTGTTTTTTAACATACAATAAAATAAAAAATAAGCACGTCTTTCAGACTGCAACCCAACACTGCAGTTCATTGCATATTTACACCCTGTTCGCCAGCTACAACGTGTCACGATGGAAAACAGCCGGTTTATTGACATGCAAAATCAAATACACTATGCGCTTGGGTGTTTCGCATTTAAGGTGTAATTCATTTCCCAACGCAAATATACAAGTAAATAAATAAAATACAAGCGCTCTAAAATACTGGCTCCTTAGAGCGCGGCTGTAACAGGCGACATAACACACTATAACACACACCTTTCTATACGAGATCAGTGTATAAAAGCGGATCTAAACACTGAGGAGTTAAAACAGGATTGCAGACATTCGCCACCTTTAACGCCTTTCCACAAAGAGAAATGCGTTTTCCAGATAAACGCGAGCGACTTCAAAGCGAACCGCAAATTCACTTGACAGCGTGTTAAAGAGCACGTGACTAAACAGAACCGTCGGGCGCAGAAACGTAGTAACACACAATACTGGGCAATTGTCTTGTCATTTACTACAGCCGTCAGCATCGCGAATGATGTGCCAAGCGTAGAAAAAATGACAGCACGTCAGATATGATGGGGGTAAATTATACATTTTCAGATACGAGTAATTGTAACAATATCGTTGACGCACCTGATGCAGAAACGCTAAGCAACCCTATAATGCACAGTCACAGATCTGAAGGGTATCCTTTTCCAACTGAAGTATCCCGTTAAGATTGGGAAAGGCGTGTTGAACAGTACCTTGATCGCACGTTACTCACCTGCCATTTTCTCAGGGTAATTGTAATAGCTGTCCTCAATTTTGTATGGAAAACATAAACACCAATATGACCTGATGCTAAGGAGGATTCACGGCAGTGTTCGGTCCATCCATGCTGCCATGTTGTTTTTGCACCATCGCAAAGGGAGGAGCTGGTGGCACATGAAAACCGCGTTTGGACTCAAACGCGTGTGGACCACGGGTCTGACCGCATACCAGACGTGCTCGCAATAACATGTCAGTTACGCGAAAAGCAAAACGATGCGTACTTGTCACTGTTAAGGCAAACGCGAACCTGTGATAAACCCACAATTATCCGTGTATGAGTGTGCATTTGCAGAAATTATTCGTAAATACAGTGTACATGCCTGGAATCATACCAAGCGAAAAGAAAAATCGACCCATTATGTGCATTTTATTCTTCACCAGATGTTGTCTAACATCGGCAATTTCTTCTGCAAAGCGCTTTGAGCCACATAGTTGTAAAAGGCGCTATATAGAAATAAATTGAATATCTTAAGCTTTTCCGGTACCTCCAGTTTAGTGACAGCACAGTGAAATCATGAGACGTTTTAGATTGTGTAATTTAAGAATAAGGACCACCACCCGTGCGCAGCTGCACTGCACCGGTATCAGATGTTAAGACCCGAGATAAATCTCGAAAATCGATTTACGGAGCATTACGCAAGACTCCCGTTCTCAGTTACATGACTCATGCATTTTCTATTTTTAAAGCGTGCACCAACTTCCAACGCTTGCCATTTCACAAAATCCCACGGGCAGAGGGTCCATGTTACATTTGTTACGCACGCAATAAGAAAAGAACTAAATTGCAAGTCAGGGGCTGTAAAACATTTAGAGAAATATTCAGCATGCAGTAACAGCTCTGGAACAGTCTCACAACCTGTACTACATATAAAGCGGAGCTTGTAACTGCACCAGAGGGTCAGTTTTTCCTACCCATGTTCAGTGGACACTCAGCTGCTTACGTCTACATATAAAATCTGAAAGCAGCCCACAATGACACCGGGTAGACAAGAAGCTGACGGCTACATGTGCGACCACCTCTAAACGCGACAGCAGCGCCCTCTAGCGTCTGACACCTCCGCGTCGGCTACAATTTTTGCTTGATAATGCAACGTTGCCATCTAGCGGCGTCTCCAACGGACGTTATTAATCACCGCCCAATTTCACACCGCAGCAGTGTAAGGGGCGCGCCACCTAAACTGTAAGTGCTGTAGCCTTTCTGTAATACTTTGTCACATGCTGTCTAGACATCCTCAGTCTTTAGCCATTGGGGCCTTAAAGGCAGTATTACATCAAACTGCTGCATATCACAATAACTTGGTATAGCATACCTCTACATACAAGCCCAAGGGACGTTTGGCATTGCCACTGTGCAATCAGCTCAGGCAACGGTGTTTACAGTTAACAGCAGTCAGACACATTTTAACAACTCCAAGTCCTAACAAGTCATTTATTGGGTAAAAGACAGACTGCTCAAAAAAAAAAAAAAAAAAAAAAAAAATCATCCCAAATTTGCTTTTGGAACACATTTCACTTAAACTCCCATTTAAAGAAACACACAAAAAGGACAATTATTTCCATTTTGTTGACATGGCTTATAGAGAATAAGCAAATTTGGGCAGATAATTAAGAAGCGCGGAGAGTTATCTAAGTGTATCCTGTGAGACGGGTATACTGGGCTGCTACAGAGATTCCCATGCCTCCTCCATCAGGGCTATGTTGGGAGGGGTCATCACTGAGCAATGCCTATAACGCCACAGGCCAGACGGCCCCCCGCGTTGCCCGTCTTCAGGCTCTCATCATTGCCTCCTTTTCCCAAGTCATCTTCTTTCTCATGCACCTGTGAGAAATGAGGAGATCGTCAGGCAGGTATGGAGAAATTGTTGGCAGGTTAGGAGAAATGTCTCAATCTTGCTTTGCCCTCACCACCATGGTCCTGCCAATGACAGAGTGTGGTCCAGTCAGGCTTATGACCTTGTCTTCTATGTTAATTCTGGCCACGTTGTCGTCCCCTGCTGTCACGTTCCCAAGGTCTCCGACGTGCCTGAAGGCCCAGATGACAACAGCTTAAGTCGAGTCATCTAAACACGATCCGGGCTTAAAGCAAAACAGTTAGCAATTCGGTCTGAAATACAAGACATGAATGGGCTTTAAGGAAGATGCTTAAATTGGCTCCAAAATCAGTCCATTTACAAATCCAACATTAGCCTAATGTCATTCATGTGGAACTCCATTTTAGAAAGGGGGGGAAGAAAAAAAAAAAAATAGTTTTCAAGTGACATGCATAAAGTAGGGGTGGGCAACACAGCCAAAAGTTTGTTAGAATCACGATTCGTGATACAGGTCATTGTGGTTTACGCTTCATTTACAAAAGTGCCAAATTGGGATGTGTATAGTAATGTTAACCATTAATTCTATCCTTACAAGAAACACTTCTTGTAGCAATGTAATAAAACTAATGCATATAAAAATACAAAAACTGACCTACAGCAAAAGTGTTTACTTTATTCAGTTAGTAAAGCCTTCCTGCTTCGGTTTGGTGTTCACAGAACCTGTGGAAGACGTTGTGGCTGAGGAAGATGTGCTCACTCACCACAGTCAGGCTTTGGGGTGCTTTGATTTCAGGTGGCTAAAAAGTGTCGGCATCTATTGTACAAACAGTATCTTTGCAAAAGTTGCAAATTGCAGGAGACTGGACCACGTCAGATTTTGCAAATGCAAACTGTTTCCACACAAAGTAGAAACTTTTATTGGAGCCAGTTCTTTCTTTCACATGAAACGGGCACAATATTTTAGCAGTCAGCTTATAAACATGCAAGTTTTACTTCAGGGTCTAGTTACTAATTTGAGATCCAATGAGACTTGGCAAAGGTGTGCGGTTTGCAAACAGCGCAGACATTCTGTAGGCTGAAATGGTGTTTCACTGCGGACTGTTTGAAAACGCAGGAGCAGTTAGTTTAAACCACGCACTTTTTGTAAAAGTTGTAATAACTGTTGTGATAAGTAAGAAATTGTATTGCACTTCTTGCGATAACTTAAACGCATATCATGGACACAGTTGCAACCGGTCTCGATAAACTTTTGTCTTTAATATTGAAGTTCTTTCCAGGACCCATAAGCATTAAAACTGTGCATTAAGATTCATTAAAATCATTTTCCTGCAGGAATGTAGTCCCTTTTTCAGATTAAAAGGTAAAGTGTTGCTTTGTTAACACTGGTGCCAGCCGCACTGCCTCACCTGATGTCATCTTTAGGTCCCCCGTGGGTCTTGTCATGAGGGTTGAAGTGAGGCCCAGCACTGATGCAGCCTGGGGGGGGGGGGGAGCCAAATCCACAAATATTATGCCAACTACACAAGAAACAGGTGAGCAAGACATCTGAGCAGTCTGTCATAAAGGGAAAACTAATAAGGTGCTGTTCAAATTAACATCATTTTACAAATCTCTCCAAAAGGTAGTGCTACAAGCAGCCTACGCAGTAGGTCTGGGTGGTATTACAGTATCCCAGGGTACTTAAAACTGCAATGGTATTCCTTTAATTACCATCATGAAAAGAAATAAGGTGTGTAATGTGCGCTGTTTATAATAAATGCCTGAAGAGTGTGTGTCGATGTCCAGCAGCACCACTGCCTGTGTTTGCTGATGCTACAAAAGTAATGACAGAACTCCTGTAAATGATGTAGGCCTAATTTATCAATAACCTGTCAATAAAAAGGTGGCATCCTGGGATGTTTTTAGCTATTGAAAAGATCAGCCTAAGTCAAGTTTCCCAGGGGCTTTGCTGCTTAGCTAAAAAAAAAAAAAAAAAAAGAAACCCTTCTTTTTCAAGGTGAAAGTATTCAGAGCTAGGCTTAAAATATTCAGGGATAAAGCCCCTAATGATCAGACCTAACAACTCCCCTGATGGCATCTTTAAAACAAGAAATGAAGCTTAAAACTACTTTACAAAAATACATGCAGTAATAGAGTGACAAACTACATGTAGGATGTGCTGAGTTTAAGTCAGTTTTAAAAGGTTGCCAGGCACCTCACCATTAGTGTTATCACCATATGCGTGAACATGGAAACCATGCTCCCCTGGGGTCAGTCCTCTGATCTCTCCGGTCACCTTCACAGGAGCAGACTCATCCTGACAAACAACCACAACCAATCAAACAAAATTTTCAAACATAATGACGATATAGCATAGCTGCCACCAAATAATTTGGGCCAAAGCCATCGTTAGCAGCTGGACTTGTACAGAACATCTATCTTAACAGACGACGATGCATGATGACGCCAAGTTCCCTAACATACAGAGCTCTGGTGACCCGCCCACAGGATCAATCGCATCAACTTCAAAGCACTTCAATAAAAACGTGAATATTCGCTTAAGACGACAGTCACAATTTAACCTGCACTTCATTTACCAGCACGGTCTGTGCAAAACCAAAGGCACCTTTGGAGGGGGTGGAGGACTAGCACAGCTAATTGTAATTCTGACCCACCACTATGTGGCGTCTATTACAGATAAGAGGGAAAAAAAAAAAAAAAAAAACACACAAAGCGCTGAGTCACTATCAAATATCAAAACAACGTAAGTACGACTCTGTCAAACGCCGTTTGGTTCTATGTGCCCAAACATTTTTGTGCTTAATACAAAACCTTGCACCACATTCACAGGATAAACTACATAAACTCTAATGACAGCTGCACGTTTATATGGACGCGTTTAATTTAACGTAAGATATGAAGAAATGTTTCTTGGTGAAACGTCGTGGCAGCTCTGCCAAGCAGTCGCACCCGTAACACCAGTCTTCGAAACGTGTTACACAGACTGGTCACCCCAAAGACTCATTTCACACCTGACCTTTGCCCAGGTGAAACTGTCACCCAACAACCAGGTGGGCACCAGGCCAGGGTACGGGGCGGCGACACCCCCCAGGCATGCAACAAGTTAACCATGCCGTGGATTAGCAAAGTCTAACGAACGGAGGTAAAATAACCGGCTACCGTAACAACCATGAAAATACCACAAACCATGACACAACACCCTGCGCCATGCGTGTCTGCTAGCGACAAAACTGAAAGTAAGCATTAAATGCATGGACGCAAAACTACTACGTCTTGCATGCAGTCATGTTAAAAAAATAGGCTTAATATGTTACACATTTTGCACAGTTGCCAGACGAAAAAAATGTGTCAGAAATGTTTTGACGTTAAACCTTTCGATATGTCGAAGAGACACACTCTTAACAGCAACGTGACGGCACTGGCGCACTTCGGGCCTTTGCACGAATTCGTACCTACGGGCGAAACATCTTCAACTATTAGTTATATGTAAAGCTAAAACAACGTTACATTACCTGTTGCTCAAAATACACAGTCCCGGAAACTTCTCCGGAGCCTTTAAGGACGCAAACAGCCTTGAGCACCATTGTACCGCCTACCCGTCTTGCTACACGAACGTAAAATTATGAGCCGATTTTACAGCTGCAACATAAATAGGAGGCACGAGCCTTACAGTGCAGCCAATAAGAGCCCGAGTACGGCAAAACCATGGTTACAGCAGCGGACACACTTTACTGCGCATACTCAGTCCACAGCAGCGAGCACACTACTGCGCAGACTCAATCCACAGCAGCGCGCACACTTTACTGCGCAGTCTCAGTCCACAGCAGTGGACACACCACTGCGCAGACTCGCTGATACGCCTTTCCCTCTGCAGCCCAACTACGTCCACGTGAATCTGACTTCAGTAAACATTCTGAACTGCGTTTTGCTGGAAGGAGAACTGCAGAGTAAAGCCAGTTAAGCCAATAACGAAATAGGTAAATAATCAAATCGATTTAATTTCTTCTCGGTAGAAGACATTTATGATCTTAACGCTGTCTTAAGATGATCACCATAATATTTAATATGTGCCGTGCATATTTAAAAATAATTAGTACCAAACTTACAAGGCTTTCGCTAGTTTTCATGTTCTAATTTCAAACGGTCAAATGTGTTCACTAATGCAGTTCGAAATAGTTACATACCGTTATACAAAAAACTAGTCAATTTTTCAAAAATTCAACCAGTGCAATTTTATTAGAAAACCAAATTTTTTGAACGAGGTGCAAGAATGAATTACACCAAAAACTGGTACGAAAATAGTTTATTAAAAACAAATCCCTAAAGCTCAAATGTTGGAGGAGATTATGTTTTTCCTTAACTTAAAAATTATAGAAACATCTCATTTCCTATGCGTTGTAAACATTGAGTTAAAAAACATTATCGCAAAAGGGCCTTGTTTGTTTTCCTTTAGAGTCGTTCTATTATTTGAGAAACACAAAAGGGTATAAACAAACTCTTCCCGCAAAAACTACAAATTGGTGTTGAGTAGCATAAGCATATTTACAGCATTATTGGTTTTTTTTCCATCTCTGACAACATTCAAGCTCAAAAGTGGGACATTGTGGATTACAGGGCAGCGTTCCACGTGCCAGGAGTTTCACGCTCAGTTACAGTATTGTTATGAACAAGGTGTATGTGAGAAGCACATCTGTCAGCTCTATGACTCTGCCTCCTGACACTTTTCTGCAGGTAAAGTCGTTACTGCCAGCTCTGAGGCCGCTGGTACTGCAGTCCCTTCAGAGGGTTTACTCGATGCTTCTGGTACTGGCTCCACCTGGCTCAGTTCTTTACCAGCGTGTGCTGGGGCCTCGTCACTGTTGGAGTCACGGAACCGGTCGGCACCGTCCGCCTCGTCGGCCTTCTCCCGCCGGTCGTCCCTGTCCCAGCGCGAGCTCCTCTCCCGTGTCCCGGGCTCCCGATGCCCGCTGCTCCGGCGGCCCCGCTCGTCCGGGTCCCGCCCTCGCTCGTGTTCTGGGCTCCGGCCCCAGTCCCTGCGTTCCCGGTCCCAGCCGCTCCGCTGCTCAAACTCCTCGTGCCGGTTACCGAACCACTCGCGGCCCTCGGGTCTCTCTCCACTGCGCCCCTCGGCACCGCTGCCGTAAGGCGGCCGTCGACCACCAAATCGCTCCTGATCCCTGTCCCTCCCAAACCCAGGCCGCTCGTTCCTGAATGGTCTCCCTTCCCTATCGTCTGGACCCTCTGGGCCCCTTGGGCCCCCCGGTCGCAAGAAAGGGGGCCCGTGAGGGGAGAAAGGTCCCCTGATGGGGTGGGGTGGAGGCATGCCGTAGCCTCCTGGGGGAGGTTCTCGATGCATCATCTGTGGGGGCCCTCTGTGCATCATCTGAGGAGGTATGGGTGGCATGCTGGGGCGAGGGGGGTGCAAAGGGAAGCGTTGCATGTGTGGTGGTGGCACCCCTGGAGGGCGCTGAAGAGGTATCATGCCTGGCCGGGCACCCAAGAGACCCCCTGAGGGTGGACCTCCAGGAGTGCCAACCTGATTACCTGCAAAAGAAAGACCACCCCAATTACTAACTCCATCACCACAGAGCTACAGTTTCACTCATTATCATTATATTCTCGTGTTAGCGTAGAGTCACAGAGGAACAAGAACCAAGGACCCACCCATTCCAGAAATCTGCTGGGGCATGGATCCAGGGAGGCTGGAGCCAACACTCTGGCTCATCCCTGGGACAGATCCGTAGAGCTTGGAGCCATCTACAGCATCATTACTGTTCCTGGCCCCCACACCTGAGGGGTCCTGGGAGGGGTCATCTGCTGTACTTCCAGGCACAGTCGCTGCATTAGAACCAAAATCGCATTAAAAATTAAACCGCATTAAGAAAAACATGGAAGCACAGGGAAGCAACTGCAAAGTTCACTGCCCAAACAGAGAGGGCCTACAAAACAAAAAACTTACAAGAGGGCATGTTCACTGCAGAAGTAGGCGGGGGAGGACCTGTGGATCCCATAGGGGGCATGGCACCAGGGGGAAGGAATCCTAGAAAGCACAACAACCTGTTTGAGAAGCTGTACCCAAAAACTGCTAAGCTCTGAGCAAACATTCCTAAGCTGAAACCTGACAGGGTCCTCACTGCTCAAGGCTTCCTGTCTGCAAAGGAAGTGGGACATGCTTCAGTACCTGGAGGCATCTGCATAGGGTTGAATCCAGGCCGCATGAAAGGGGGTGGGGGTGGAGGCGGCACTCCAGGTGGGAAGGCAGGGGGTGGCATCCCCATATGGGCAGGAAAGGCGGGGGGCTGAAGGCCTCCAACACCCCCTACAGGCTGGGCATTTGGTGGCACCTGCACATCACACATACACAGACAATATAGTAATGCATGTTCACCAGCTACACAGTCCACATTAAAGCTTTCAGACCTCTTACTGCCAATGTTTCATATGAAGTAAGCCGCTTTAGCCCTCTTTATCAGCATGAAAACAAACATTAACAGCCTCCAAATAAACATGGCTATGCCTGCTCCTGGCATGTGTGGGTACTGTCATGGCTACATGTTTAAAAATAATAATAAAAAAAAAAGCCCTAGTACCTATATTTTTGTATAACATAATTCAAAACAATCTTAGGACTTCAAGAGAAGAAACAACGGTCATGAAATGATTTCAGTTGCTTAACACAAACTCATTAACAGGATACAATCAGGTTTGCTTTGTCAGTAAGATAGTTTTTCATTTTTAAGGTGTTGTAGAATCATGACCTAACCATACGGCAATAGGCTGGAGGCAGAATTTGAATGCACTGAATGAAAAATGAAACATGGTCAGAATCTTGACCTGAGGGTAACTGCTATGGTGGCCCAAAAGGGACAAGCATAACATAGATTCTCCAGTTCACTGTTCTCCTGGATCACCTTACCTCTGGGAGGACCAACGGACTGAACGGAATGTAGGTAAGTGTATGGTGTAGTCAAGACCTACTGTGTCTTCTACCAGATCAGTTTTCAGGCTGAAACAACTTTACCTTGTATGTTTCACAGGCTCTCTTACCAAGGATGACTTAAAACTACCGGTGGATCTTGTTGTACCAGAACTGCAGTAGTGTTACACCATATCATGATTAACACTCAGTTAACAGTGACTTTGGATCTGATGTACTGATATCCTGGATGTTTTGCTCCTTTTAAACTAAGAAAATATGAGCACTTTCGCCTTCGCAGAGATTCTGCAAAATAACGTACTCTCTGCCAGGTTGCAAAACACTGCTTACAAATGGCCCTTTTCCAATACCCAACAAATTTAACCACTGCCTTTGGCACCTACCTGACGTATGCCGATAAACTGCTACGCATCTCGGGACACTGAATAAGTGTGAATCCCTGTTGAGTAGTATCTGATAAGCACTACGGTGTACATCAAGCTGGCTGTGTTTGCCCTCCCAAAGCCCGACAGCACAGACACACCAAGCTGTGCTGGGTACTTTGCACCCACCCACCCATTACTATAGCATGTCAGGGGGGCCGAGCTGTACCCTTAAGCGCCCCACCCACATCAGAGCGATGTGACTGGCTACAGTATTTCTTTGCTGGACTGCAGGCACCACATGTATTTTTTAAAAATTGTCTTTGTTTGTCTTAAATCCAAGACAGAAAGGAGGACTTATTACAAGTGCACATAACTATTTAAGGTTAAGAATGGTATAAAAGCTAGAATGACTGGTATTTTAACTTTAAATAAATGCTAACTGCATCATATTTGCAGCATGAGTTTCTGGGGCTTGTACAGGATTTAGATTATTATTATATATATATATTTTTTTTTTAATCGGAAGGTCCAAAAAAAAAAAAAAATCACTTCAATTAAAAAAAAAATTTGATTGTTCTTGCCATTTGATTTATCAGGCCTTATGGGGTTAAAACCTCTTAAATTTGTATACAACAATACAAATGGCACAAGAAAGTAACAGGCACATTGGCTGCAGGAGAAAATTCAGTGCAACTTGGGACGAGAGTCTGAAGTGAAGAAGTGTTTCACATGGTGTTCTATAAGGCAAAACAATCAAAATATGCATGCAATTACCTCAGTGATCATAAGGTACACAAACACCACTGCAAACACCTCCATGGTGAAAAGCTATCGTGTGCAGCCATGTGTTTTTAGCAGCAGGAATGTCATCATCAACTGTTCACCAGCAAATAAATCACTCATCCAATCTGACCAACGCTATCGGTTAAAACATGACTGAATTTAAATAAAAGTTTATTGGTAGATACTTGAAGGAGTGATTATTTTTGATAAAAGAAATGTTTGAGTTGTACATGCTGGTTGGTAATTAGTAATACATGAATGAATGAATGAATGAATGAATGAATGAATGTAGGCTGTGCTCGGGGGGCGGGGCAGGGCTGCGGGGGAATAAAGTAAAAAAAAATTAAGCAGCCTGCCAGAAAGTGTTGTATGGGACCATTTTGTTTGACATAACTGTAGTCTGACAAACTATGCAATGCAGCTTTTAACAGCATTACTTTTCCACATTACCAATTAACATTTACAAACGCTGATGGTTAAACGTCACCCAACGCTTCCACCCACAGCCAACAGCAAAACTGCATTAAATGTTAGAAAATGAGGGGATTGTCCTGGCCACTGCAAATTAGAGTGGTCATGAGATGGGAGATGACCAGGAAAATAAACGTGACATAAAATGCCATGGCTTTTTCTGCTGGGAGGGGGGAAATTTTTTTTTTAGAAAAGTAGAAAACGTATCCACTGCAATGGTGGGAAATAAACAGACTGCAATTTGGAGAGATGCTATTTGTACATAGCTGAGGCATTAGTGTCTTTAGAGCAAGTATTACCCTCTGATGGTGTGAAGATAAAAGCTTTGTTGTTCTCTGCATGTAACCCACCCCCCTGGGGGGGAACAGTGGGCAGCCCAGCTGCACATGTGGTGCCCGGGGAGCTAGCGGTTTCAGCATCTTCCTTAAGGACACACCTGGTACCTGGGGTGAAATTTGAACTGGGAGACTTCAGCATCCCAATGGGCAACGTTTACCTTCCTTGTACTGTGACCAGCTGTCACGGAGATTGTTAAAGGTGACGTGGGAAGGCTGTTATCCGTAAACTGTCAGCTGCCCTCATGCCCTAGGATATGGTCTTTTTAAAGTACTCACCTTTGCAATGCCTCCTGGGAACTGGACAGCAGTTATATGCATCATTTTAAGGAGATGAAATGTAGAGTCCACTTTGAGGATTGCCTCAGGACTGGCCATTCAGTATCCAGTTAACCACACTTGTGTTTAGCAATGAGCTACCTGTTAGCATGTTAAATCCTTAACTAAACCACCTTAACACATCCTTATCACATCTGTGGCAACATTTTTATTTCACGTATCCATCCATCGATAGGTATATTAGGCCACAAGACCAGGGATGCAAACCAATCACAAGGCACTATCTCACACACACACACACTGTAGGCCTGTTGGAGACAACTCACCAATTCGCCATCTGCCCTTCACCAAACCTTACTGCTATAGCTGTCAGAGTTTTATTTCGCTCAGTTTTAAAACCTCTACATGCAAGGAAAACTTTGTTGCAAGCTTTTGGTGAGATGTTTTAAACGTACTAAACACTCTTACGCGATAATTTGTTTACCATGACAGGTCACCACTAACTGACATCAGTGGTCATGTAGTTGGTCCTGCTGATGCTGACTGATCAAGTCGTGATTCAGCACAGATACCCAATGAGGCTGACCGCTCCAAGCGCTGCAGAGTCTGCCAATTCAGCAGGTGAATTCATGCTTAACCATGGCTGGTGACTAATTTTACAAGTTTTGGTTTCCATGTACAACACCATACGGCATCTTCTTATGTTGATGACATGTAAATTTTATCCAATAAGGCGATTTATGTAGTTACACCATACCCACTTATATTTATAAATAAATCTGTGTTCAGTTATGGGAGAAAGTGCATTTTTAGTAGGCTATCCACACAAGCAAATTCTCCACTTGTCAGTTACACACTGCCCCCTTGTGGTGGGTATGATTTCAGAGACATGGCTAGAAATTTTGTTTACTTTCAAGATGATTCCTGATATCAGAGATGATTGTTTTTATTTGTTAGTTTTAGTAAATTCCTCTCGTATTGATAAGGGAAAAAACAGATGTCTCAGGCCTTGTAAGCTGTTTAGATTAGAGCAGGTTCTCTGTGTGTACATGTGTTCCATATATCTTTGTTAAAACCTTTAGCACAATTAGCATTTGTAAAAATTGAAGGCAGTTTGGAGGAATCACCCTGGGAAGTCAGTTCTGGATCAAACACTTCACAAAACTGAGCACAAGTAGTAGGGTACACAAGAAAAAAATTGTAATATTCAAAACAAGCAGATAACTAGTTGGTAAGATAAAATAATCAAATGTACACATACAAGTTAAATATGCAACAACCTGACTGAAGCTTCATTCCATACAGAGGTAAAGCAACACACACACACACAGAGCAGACCTGAACACACACAGAGCAGACCTGAACACACACAGAGCAGACCTGAACACACACAGAGCAGACCTGAGAAAGAAGCGACAGCATGACAGACAGCGCCACAGAGCCGCATGGGTTGGGCCCGTCCCCGTGCGACAGCAGCACCTGAAGTCTGGCGGACGGTACCTGCACGGCGCCGGACATCGGGTTGTCCTCCACCTGCAGAGTCTCGGAGCGGCCGTTATGTGCCACCTCGTCTGTGGTGTCCAGGTCACTCTGCACGCCTTTCCACTCTGTTGGGTGGGCCGGGTGAACACGGTCATGCCAAACATACGTATGTTGGGAAGGAAGGAAACCCCCACACCATGGTAACGTTTGTATTATCAGATACCACACGGGTATACAACAAACAAGACACCAACAACCACAAAGTAGATTAGAAACCACGTCTACCAAAAAGTGATGTTACCACGTATTACGACAGTATGCATATAGTGAATTTAATGTGGCTCATTACACATGAAGGACAACCACACGTTCTAGAGATACCTGCAGAGATACTTGGAGAGATACCTGGAGAGAGCGTGTCCCCATCCAGCATGCCCCCCTGGCGGAAGCTGTCCAGGTCATCCACCTTGACCTTACTCCAGGGGATGTAGGTGACACCCAGCTCCACGTCCCAGTACTGCTTGTATTCCGGCTTGATGCCTTTGTTGAGGGCCCACGCAATCTAACCAGGAGACCGAGCAACCATGAAGTCCATGACTAAAGCTCACGCAACTCAACACAACACCTAGCGCTGTGTGTTAAGGGTCCTCTATGTTCTAGCCCCAAGTTCAATCACTTGCTCCACATAAGGGCAGAAGATGGAACTACTTGCTGCTAGGTGGTCCATCCTCGCGTGACCTAAAGGTCACCCGTACAACACATTACAGAGAAGAGGACATTAGACGCTTGCGTGCTTCTTGAACCGCCAACACTGAACACGCTAACCCACAGCAACGAGAGGGCGGACACAGGCTGCTACCTTAATGGCTTTCTGGTTAACTTTGAAGGAGCCTCGGCTGAGCTTCTGCAGGGCACGGAAGGCGTCCTGTCTGTGGACCATCACGATGTAGGCACAGCCTCGGGGTGGAATCATCTGCAGTGAGATCAAAGTTGAGAGCGGTCAGGAGGGACCACACTTTGGCACAGGCTATCAAAGGTCACCAGGCATGCCTACAAAGCCTTTAGCTGGCCGTCCTTCTGAGGAAACATGATGCACAATCTCATGCTTACATTTAACATTTAAAATGAAACAGAACACGGTTTAAAACTGAATGTTGTTAACATGCCCCTGAGGGTTGGACAGCCAGTTGGTGGAGGAGCCTCACAGGTTTTTTTTTTTTTTTTTTTTTTTTTTTTTTTATTATTATATATCACACCTCACAGGGGGGTGCTTGGTTCCTCGCCTCCGCGGTCATTAGCCATTTTAATAATTACCATATTTCTCCTAATTAATGCACCTGGACGCCTATTTGAAGCATAAATTTGCAAATTTTAAAGGTTTTTAAAAACGTCATAAAGTTATTAAAAAGCTTAATGTTCTTCGTTCTTAAAAAAAAAAAATATATATATATATAAAAAAATTAAACTCCCATTAACTACGACTTATAAAAATGAATAAAATTCAGTCATTATTAGTTTCATCAGAACTGCACTTGTTGCGTTTTGTGATATCGGTGCAATGCACGGCAAATCAATTTGGGATTCAGAAGCAAATTTTGTCCAAATAATTTAGCATTTCTGTGTTAATTAAATAATCTTTACTTGTAGAAAATGTGTATAATTCATTGCATTTACACATCCATTCTCCACAAATCCACACTTCTACGCATTTACCACATTTCTACGTCACCGCTTTAATCGTATACAAGGGGTGTACTTTACCGTGTCTCGTACTGTATTACCGGGTGGGGGCACATCTATTACAGCGGGTGCGTTAATTAGGAGAAATACGGTATGCTTATTGTTACGCATTCTTTTTAAGTGCTTCAGGGTGAAAGGTGCTAACATACAAACCGAATGCTTAGCTTACATTTACAATGAATAGGATGAGACACTGTAGCTCACAGCACGATGTTCAGGTGATGTTTCCTGGCAAGACACGAAGCGATCTGTCTGAACCCCCCACTACACACGGGACTCACGTTGATGGACTCGATCTGGCCGAACTCCTCGAGTAGACAGGCTACGTCCTGCTGCTGCGTCCGTTTGTCCAGTTGGCCCACCCACAGGGTCGTGCTGCACACTGTGGGGGTGGGGGGGTCGTCAGCACACAGCCACACAGCCCGCAAACGCTGTCAGAGCTGCCTGAACAAGGGGCTCGGCTACCCTACCGCTGAGAGTGTCGCTCCTGATGGGGGGCAGCCCCCTCTGCCGCCGCTCCCTCTCCCGCTCCCGATCCCGCCGCTCCTGAGAGCGCGACCGTGGCGAAAGGCGCCGCCGCTCCCTGGACCGCGAGCGCGACCGTCGGTGCCGGGACCTGCGGGTGCGTGAGTTCGACCGGGACCGTCTTCTCTTTGGGGATCTATGAACATACAGGCGAGGTGTGTGTGTGTGTATGTGTGTGTATGTGTGTGTGTGCACGTGTGCCTGTGTGTGTGTGCGCGCGCGTGTGAGATGGGAAAGCATTTCTGCACATGTGAATGTCAGAGGGAGTGTGACATAATCGTGCAATGCTGGTCATGTTCAAAATTTAAGAGCAGGTGTGATTACCTGGAGCCTGACCGTGACCGCGACTTCATGCCATCAGGGCGATGTTTTCCCTCCATCTGCGGAGGGTCGATTTCCATGGAAATTTCCTGAATTAAATACAGCTCTTTACTCAGACGTTACAACTACGGCTTTACATCTCGCAGAGGAAACGGTGACAGAAAACAAGGGAAACGCAACATGCCTCTTTTTGGAACCAGGACAAAGGAGAGACCGCTCATGTTGACAGTCATTACCCAACCCGCAGCTTACAAACAGCGCTGTGACTGACAATACTGACAAAACAGCCTCCCCCAGGCATGAAAGGGAGGTGGGCTTAAAATAATAATTACAGAAAACTTCCAGGTGGAATGGATGTGTTAATCAGCCTACCAAAAAACAAAAATGTTTTCACAAAAACAGCTTTGTTCTGCTGGAACCTGGCCAGAAATATAGATAATTACACAGGTGAAGAGACGGCCATGGAGTGTGTCTATGGATACGTAATCGCATGAATGCAACTTCTGCACAGCTCTCTTTTACATCAAAAGCCCAAGCACAGCGAGAAAACGCTGTCCTTGCAGCTGACGCCCTCAATAAACCCGTCTGTAGCGCAAGCAGACGACAGCAGCAGACAGTGCCGATGTGTCTTCACACGGGATCTGGGAGGAGCTTTGTGAAACAATGCACCAATGGCCAAAAATCTAATTTTCCTGCAAATGATTACTCTGTATTCCATTTTATTTATTACCTTATACTACCTAAAACTAGACACGGGCTGTTCTACATCTCTTCAAAGTACAGCACCCAAGATGAGTGATGCACAACAGAATCCACAAAACAGAGAGACTCTGTCCAGATGGAAGGAGACAAACCTTTAAGGAAGGGACTGGTACCTGGAACCGTGTGTCCGTTTAGGATCGACAGAGTCACACAGACAGGCGATTCACTGCTGAGTTTGTCCAAAATCCGAGCTCGGCACTGACTGCTCCCTCCTCATCCCACAACTTTCAAATGTGTACCGCAAAAGCAGAACTTTGAAGTCCTTCACCTGTGACCATTTCTCTAAAACCACACGTCACCTTCCCTCCCTGGAAGTAAGGACGCTCGGACAGGGAGAGGCAGCAGTTACCTGGGCGTGCTGGAGCAGGTGCTGCCCATACGCTTCGCTCTGGGGAGGGTAACCCCCATGGAAGCCCGGTGGCATCCCGGGGACGGGTGCCTGCGGGGGCAGGACAGGCTGACCAATTTGTGGCATCATCCCAGGGTAGGCCTGAGGGGGCATGAGGCTGAAGCCCTGCAGCTGTCCGTTAGGGGGGAGGGCGACCTGGGGGAGGAAGGGAAGCAAACAGCAATGAGGACAAACAACCGTCAGAGGGAGCACCAGCAGGAACGACGACAGTCCTCATTAGTACAGAACACGAGCACAGATGTGCACCTTTACCTGGTGGGCGGGGTCCTGAGGCACACCCAGCACCTGACCCTGGTAGTGTTCCATGTGCGGCGTCTGCGTGGGGAGCTGGGGGTACGCAGCCTGTGGCACGGTCTCAGGAAAGCCGCTGTGGGGAAAGGCGGGGATTATGGAGCTAACCTGAAGGGCATCTGTTCAAATCAGATATATTAACACAAAGGACAGATTCTGAAACACATCTTAACAGCAGAATGCACAGAATGTGACTCCCCTCCTTCCCCTACCCAACCCCCAAGGATATTCCTCCATCTGTGGCAGGTACTCACAAAGGGGGCAGTGCCGGAGCAGGTGTGGCTGTTGTCATGGCTACGGTCAGTGTCTCTTCCTTCTTTGTGTCCTCAACACTTTCAGGCTCGTCATCATAGTCGAAGCGATCTAGAAGTTTCTGCAGAAGGGCCAAGCCCCAAGAGTCAGATGGAGCCAAAACAACCCGACAATGACAGAATGCGTGTACTGGACGCAGCCACAGGCACACGCAAACAGCCACGCCGCCTCTCCCATTAGCGAGCACCCCAACCTCACCTTGTCGAAAGCGGCCTTCTGCTCCACAGGCTGAGCGGTGAGCAAGGCGAGGTTGCTGTGTGGGACGTTCTGGGCGTGAGACGCGAGTGACGCGCTTGCCGCCTGTAGCTGTGCCACCATGCTGTTCTCCAGCGCGGGCGACTGCGGCTTACCCGGCTGCTGAAACGTCTGCAGCATCTGCTGGAGCTGCAGCAACAGGACAGACGTTTAGTGCTGGGGGCAGGGGCTTCTGTCCTGCTCATATTAGGGCCTCCAGACCCTCACACTCTGGCTTCAGTAAAACATACGTTGTGATTTGCTCCTGACTTTGTGAAATACAGCTGATATGTGATGTGCTTCAGCATCATAGTACAGCCCCTAACTAACGAGTTGCAAATCACATGTGGAATTTCACAGCCCTAAATGGCATTACGGCTTTGCAATTAGAGCGCCTCGGTGTCAGTCACGGCAAAACGTCCGTCATATTTGGCCAGTTTGAGCGGTCAGCCTATTTGAGCTCCTCCTGAACACAAATGTTGAGTAATACCAGAAACGGCACAGGTGTGGGCGTGTTTCAGGAATCTGGTGACAGGCGCTCACCTGCTGGCCCTGGGATGACTGAAAGAGCTGAGCAACCGCGGCGAAGGCATCCGTGTTCTGCAGCTGCGGCACAGCCGCCACGATGGAGTTGGCAGTAACCGAGGGCAACGGCTCAGACGCCATCTTCACCGGAGTGGAGGGCGAGCCTGGGGGATAAGGGCGGGGCAGGGAGGAGAAAGGAACGTGGGCAGGAAAAGGCAGAAGAGAGGAAACAGAGAGGGAGGGGACAGGAGACAGGGAGGGGGGGGTGAATGAGGAGGAGTGTAACAGAGATAGATGGAGGGGGAGAGAGAGAGATAGATAGAGAGAAAAAATAAACACAATCCGCTTCAC
>JABJVR010000033.1:4375230-4406356 GCA_025773905.1 Chitala chitala | reverse complement strand
GTCTTTTTTGTTCATACTCTTCATATTTTTGTGTGTGTGTGTGTGTGTGTGTGTGTGTGTGTGTGTGTGTGTGTGTGTGTGTGTGTGTGTGTGTGTACGCGCGCGTTTGTGCAAAATGTTTTTCGCATGCAGCAAAAATGTTTTCAATGACAATGCTTTTTCTGAAATTATAAAAAGATTGCAAATGTACTCAAATGCCTAATTTTCTGGGACGGTCCCTTTTTTATAGGGCTGATTCATATGGTCATCATAGCACATCAAAGTAGCCATTAAAATTTGAATTTGCTGTACACCAGTACAAACTTGTAAAACTTTGTGGTTCCACTAGAGGGAGCAAAACAAAGAGCAGATAAAATTCATGTTCGAAGTTTTGTCTTCTGTTGTGTCAAAGTAGAATTTTATGATTTTTATAGCATGTGATTATATAACTTTTTGGGGGGTTTAACCAGTTTGTGGTTTTGGTAAAAAATCCAAGTTTTTGTAACTGTGTGCTGTTTAAATGGGCTCACTGACAGTGACAAAGTGCAATTATAATGTGGTTGGCTGTAAAACATGCACTGATCTCCCTACATCCCCTTTTAAAGCAGAGTGTTTTGAGGTTTGGATTGCACAATGGCTCCTGCAATCCTTAGTATCTTCTAGAATTACAGGGCCCCAGCAGATTTCAAGAAATTCCTACCAAAATCATATAATTGTCTAATCATCTCAAACTGCTTCCTTGCCTGAGTGTAATGCAACTGCTTCTTTGGCCATCTGCTTCCTAATTCACTGATGAAACACCATTTATCACCGAGTACCTCTATGCTCACTCAACTGATGCCATAGCCGCATGAGGTTCTGAATGAGAGGGAGAGAGTTTAAGAAATTACCTTCAAAGGTGTTGTTTACCTGATGGGAGGTGCGCTGAGACAGGTACAGGTAGCCCTCAGCTTACGATGGAGGTGCGTTTCGATGACCTCTTTGTAACTTCAAAGTATCGTAAGTTGAGACAAAATAAATACACGCTCTGAAAAACAATATGCGCTCTAACCCCGAGACAACTGGACTCTGTCGATTGCTGTCATCGTTGTAAAATCGAAAAATCACAAGTCGAATCATTGTAACTTGGGGACCATCAGTATGGTCGGTTGTGTTGCTGATGTAGCGAAGAATGTTCATAATGCCATAAAAAACAGATGTTGCCTCCCTGGTTCGATGATTCCTTGTCAGTAATTACTGTTCCCACATTGAAGGGGGGACGAGGGCATTAATGTGTTTCAAAAGCTGTAAGCTTCCATGTATTATGGCGCATATAATTTCTAAAGGAAATTGGGAGAATGGGGGCAGGGAAGTTTCACCCCTTAACTGCTTTCGGGTCCCCAAACTCTACTCCATAACGTTAATATGTTCCTCCAAGTTGTTCTCAATCAGCACCATGGGAAACGAGCCTAACGGCGCTAAGGACCAGCGGCTGTTGTTTTCTTCGTCCTCTGCAGCTGTGCTCTTGCGTTTTTCAAAAGGCCATGAAAAGCGCCCACATCTGTAACGTTGGGGCTGTAGACGTGCTGATGTGGGGCTTGAGCAATGAATATGACCTCTGGAATGTAATGTAAATGTCTGCTGCATCTACAGCCGATGCAGAAGTTATAGTCAGTCCCCAGGACTACGGATTTGACACGGCTGTAATCGCATGGAGCCAGAAACATCTCAAAGGATGTATGTCGGCCAAATTAAGCAATTTTTTTGAACGTGTGATTTAAAAGCACAACCTGCAAGAGCATTTTAATTGCTTTTAATAGGTATCTGAGGAATTTGGTATTAGCTGGTGGGTATTTTACAGTTTGAAGCGTGAATGGGTTGTGTATTTAAAAAGTTGAGTGTTGTGCTTTGGAAAAACAAGCAAATGAAAAATGCCTGCTGTGGGGAGGTACCCAGTGCTGCTCAGTTATGGTCTCCCATCCCAGGTCCTCATGTGCTTCTACATTTGCTGATGGAGAAACTCATTCCTCAAGCTGACACTCCTGAGCAGGACATGTGCAGCCAGGGAGTTTGCGATGCTTCTGGGACCCCATTCTTTACCGAACTGTTCGTGGGGAAACTCCCATATTCTACCCTCACTCTGGCCATGCATTTGGGCTTCTGGAAGACCCTGGGGCACAGAAGCTGAGGATATTTAATGCCGTTCCAGTAAAGGAGTAGTTCCTCTGGCTTGTTGTTTGAAATAAAGCTAGGACATCAGCTCTGCTGCAGCCACTGAATTTGTTAGCTGGGCTTCTACATGAAGGCTTTCTCCCTGTAATATGTGCCCTTGTTGACCTCTTGTATTTTCAGAGAATCATACAACAATTTAGTGAAAACAGATTTAAGTCAGGGGTAACGAGAGGTAAGAACCTGTTTGCTGAGACTCAAAAGCTCCTTACTAATCAGAAGTGTTGGGTTGTGTTTTGTGTGGCAGCTTTGGACCATTATGCTGCAGACATTGGCTTTGCATTCCAGGGATCTTGTTCAGTGTTTAAGTGTGTGCATATGGGCAAAAATAGAATTCCTTCATTACATGTTTAAGTTCTTTTATTAGAGTCGCTACAGCCCATAACATCATTTTATTCTACCATTCCTGTAGGCTTAGGAAGACGCAGTTGGCATGAAGATGATGTCCAGTGGATCAGGGGAAGCGCCAGTGGGCCAGCTGCAGAAACGTGGGACCTGGAACCAACGGATGCTACTGTTGCTATACGTGGCCCTGGAGCTCATCGTCGCACACTCGTCGGCCGTCCTTGGCACCCTGAAGCTGCAGCTTGATGAGGAGCAGCCAGCAGGCACCATCGTTGGTGATATCAGTGCTGGCCTGCCCCAGGGGGAGACAGCCACACTCTATTTCATCTCTGATCATGAGGGCACTGGAGTGGGCACCGACCTGGACATTGATGAAAACACGGGCATTATTAAGACGGCACGTGTCCTTGACCGGGAGGTGAGAGACCATTATAGTTTCATTGCCGTCACTATGACTGGAGTAACAGTGAAGGTGTCCATCATGGTGAACGATATCAATGACCATGCACCACAATTCCCCCGGGAGAGGGCAACCCTTAAAATCCCGGAGCAAACTGCAGTGGGCACAAGGTTCTCCCTGGAGCCTGCTTCTGATGCAGACAAAGACCAGCTGACCACTCAGGGCTACGTGATTAAGGACGGGAACGTGGGAAAGGCCTTCCATCTAGAGACCAAAAGGGGATCTAATAAAGTCCTGTACTTAGACCTGGTTGTCAGTGCTGTTCTGGATAGAGAAAAACGGGCTTCCTACTCTTTGCTCCTAGAAGCTTTTGACGGGGGCTCACCTAGAAAGACAGGGCAGATGACCTTAGACGTATACGTACAAGACATCAATGACCATGCGCCTGTCTTCAACCAGAGTCGCTACCATGCGATCATCTCCGAGAGCATCCAGCCAGGTAGCAACATTCTGCAGGTACTCGCTACTGATGAAGATGAAGGTGACAATGGATTGGTGCTGTATGAGATCAACAGAAGGCAGAGCGATCCTGAGAACTACTTTGTTATTGATCCCAGGTCTGGGATGATCACCCTCAACAAAGCTCTAGACTATGAGATGCGCAAGGTTCATGAGCTGGTGGTACAAGCTCGGGATAACGCTAGTCAGCCGGAGGTGACAAACGCCTTTGTGACCATCCATGTTCGTGACTATAATGACAACCAGCCGACTATGACCATCATATTTCTTAGTGAAGATGGCTCACCCAGAATCTCAGAAGGGGCACAGCCTGGCCAGTACGTGGCCCGGATATCTGTTTCAGACCCAGACTATGGAGAGTATGCTAACGTGAATGTGTCTCTAGAGGGTGGAGATGGCAAGTTTGCTCTCACCACTAAAGACAGCATAATTTACCTCATCTGTGTGGACCAGATATTGGACCGTGAAGAAAGGGACTCGTATGAACTGCGTGTCATGGCCACGGACTCAGGCACGCCTCCCCTGAGGGCTGAGTCTTCTTTCACCATCCAGGTTACTGACATCAATGACAACCCCCCTCTTTTTGACCAGCAAGCCTACAAGCAGGCTATTCCGGAGGTTGTGTATCCTGGGAGTTTTGTCCTGCAGGTCACTGCCAGGGACAAGGACCAGGGTCCTAATGGAGATGTCCATTATAGCATCCTCCAGAGTTCTGCCACACATTCTGATTGGTTCGCCATTGACTCAGTGACTGGAATAATCACCACAGCAATGCAGCTGGATTATGAAACAGACCCCAGGCCCCAGATTACAGTGGTTGCCACCGATGGAGGTCGGCCGCCACTGTCCTCCACTGCTGTGGTTGACATTGTCCTGCAGGATATGAATGACAATGAGCCGGTTTTCGAAAGCAGCTTCTACAATGTGTCCGTTGATGAAAACATTGCTCCAGGAACCTGCTTTCTTGAGGTAGGAAATAGTTTTCCTCTTCTAGACACCCTCGTGTTATCTTTTAGTTTTTCTTGTGTGTGCATGTCAGACACGAGTTTCTGCAGTCCCTGTTTCTGCTCATTGATTCCTTTGTAAGAAAGAACAGTATAAAATGTTCAGAAAGGATTTGCGTTATGTGTACATCAGCCATGAGGCTATGCGAAGATCCAGTTTAGAGACAATAGCTGAAGCTGGAGACATAGTAATTAAAGGCATTAATTGATGTTGGAGTCCCTCGTTGTGGGGCTGCATTATGGGGTTGCATGTGTATTTATTTGGGATTTACAGTGTTATTTATAGAAAGACTTACGTCCAGTCCTCGAGCTGCAAACATTTTGCTCGACATCGTCCTCTGCTTTATCCCCGTGAGGGTTGCCACAGTAACGTGGTAGAGGAATAAGCATAAGAATCGTTGTGCTTCTGTCTTGCTTGAATAAGACGCAAGTTTGCAGTTTGGCTGAGAACACATTTTGTTGGAAGGGCTCAATAATGAGACAGAAGTGATATACTTGTAGTCAGTGACAGGAGTTTTTCATTTGGAAAAGAGGAAGTAAAGGCAGCCATGTTCACAGCCTAGCACCAGACCATTTACAGCAAGCATTTGCATTGAGAGGAAAAATGGATACCTTCACATTTCCGTCACTTTATATACTTCTCTTGCTGTTCTTTGCCTCGAAGCATTCCAAAGAGATCTTTGGAAAACCGCACTTTAGCTAAAGCATGAGAAGCATGCATTTAATGTAGATCTTTCAAAAACCTGTGTAGGAGCCATGGCGGCTGGAGATCAGGAGCAGAGAGGAATTGGGCTTTGAGTTGGGAGGCAGGAAAAGGATTTTTTTGGGGAAGGGAGTAAGATGTAAGATGGGAAGGCTCACAGGTGGGAGGGAGGGGTAGCAGAGAGAGAAAGCTGTTGAGCTGCAGCACTCGCAGACTGCAGAATAAAAATGGAGATGAAGGAAAGGAAGAATGCCTTTAAACTAGAAGGTTCCAAATATAGTCACATGTGAAAAATGCATCGCAAATTTAGCCCTCTAAAGAGTGCATTTCATTCAGTGTCAGCAGGTAAATGATGCTAATGTATGCATTAGTTTAGATCTGAGTGAAGTATTTGTTAACCTGGAAAATCTCTAGTGTGGTGCTGTTGTCATTAACAGTAGTATTTGAAAACGGGTATATGTATAAAGTGTACAGCCATGGGTAGAAAGAATGAGTTTACATCTCCACAGTGTGGAGTGTGTAAGGCCCTTTGTTCCTGTATCCATTACCATAACTCCTTGTGAGGGACAAAGAGGCAGAACATGTCTGCTTTGTGTGAGGCATTTTCCATACTTGGCATTTCTAAGTTTCATTAGTGGTTTTGTGTTGGTCTGTTGTTTTAGGGTATGGATCATTCGTATCAGTTGTGTCTGAGGAAATGGAAGAAACATTTATACCTCTAGTAGTCTAGTAGACACAGTTTAGTTGCCTGTCAGAATGTTTGTCCTTTATCTGACCCATACTTAACAATCAGCCCCAACCAGCAACTTCTTCCTCTTCCTGATTTCAATTTTATTTCAGTCCTGCAACAAATCATACTGCCTTTATGAGCTTATGAGACCTTTTTGGTCAGAGCAATTGTGTTTTCCCATGACTGCAATTTGAATTTTTATTAATAGAGCTGCTTGACGGATCTGTTGATGAAAAATGAGTGTTCAGCCTAAGATCACAATGGCAGGAATTAAATCATTTAGTAGTAATCACTACAACAACATACAAGAACAAGACTGAAAGGAATTTGAGAAATTTCGAGGGAAATGTGAAATGCACACTATTAAAGAAGGCATGCTCAAATATTGTTTACTCACCTCTATGAAAAACACAGACGCTTTGCCACTGGAACACATTAATGTCCAAATGTCCGTAACGACCTCAGTTACCATTACCTGTGTTTTTCATGAATCTGGTTGCCATAAAAAGTGTGGACAGACAGTGACGGCTCACATGACGCACATTAGCTAGGACCCCAACAGATGAGAAAGCAGACAGAATTCACACAGTGCTGGCGATTCAGGTGTTCCACATACTGGATCCTGCAGAAACATTTCAATGTGAGTTGGTTGGTTTCTTATGACATTAAATAGGGATTTATGGGAGTTTCTCTGTGGTGCAAGCTGGCACATTCACATGCAGGTAACAGTCGTCTTGGGGATTATCATTCACTTAGTGCCTTTATTCACACAACAGGAAAAAAAAAGCCATATCTTATTTATTTTTCGTTTCCTCATTTTTCCCCTTGGGGCCACTTTCCAGAAAACTCAGGCTGCTCTGCTGCATTGTGATTCTTTTTCACGCATCTTAATGGTGGTGCACGCATAACCAATGGTTTGAACACATGGTGCAGTTCCTTCACTGTGTCTGAAGGGAAGAATTGGCTCTCTGTCTGCATGTGGTTCCTGGGTTATAACCCCAAAGCTCTAGTGGAAAGTTGAGAGGCCTCCTGAGGGCAGCAGATGGGTAAATAAGCCCCACTGAGGACCTTATGTGACAGAGAGGCGATAGGGGAGAAAATGTATGGTTGTATAGGGAGACTGTTCCTGGTTCCTCCATGGGATCTAGTCTAGTGAGTTGGTCTTGGAGCTTTCACCTCTCTTCTGTTCACTCCTGTGACTCTCCTTTTTTAAACAGTAACCTGAGCAGCTCCACTGCAGGCCAACGAGGTTAAAGGATGCGTGTGTCGCATGTTGGCTTCAGACTGCTCTGTGGAGCCTGTCCTTGGACAGGTACTGTCTTTGCTCAGCTTCTTGCTGCTCTTTGTTCCCCATTCAGTTGATGTGGGATGTGAGGTGAGGCTCTTTAAAAGCTACAAGGCTCCTCGTTGAGTATTTGCATTTTGGTTGATGGGAGCACCTCACTCATCCAGTGGTGAACATGCTGTGCTTGGAACCACCAGAGAGGCCCCAAACTTCTACATTTTATGCCTCATCCAACTAACATAGAGAGGCTTGATGGGTAAGTGTGGGTGTGGGGTCAAACCCTCACCAGCACTCAGGCCATGTGCTTGGGAGCTCTTGTGTCTGAGATGGAGAATCTACAATGAATGAGGCACCATGGTGGAGGAAAGCAGGACATACTGAAAGTCAATGAGAGTGATAAAGGTTTTGGAGGAAAACTAGGGCAGGATTATATCTAATGATCCACCATTTCCCATAAACACCTCAAATAAAGTCTCAGATGATGTGCTGCTCCAAAGTTTTTGTCAGTAAGCACCACACAAATGACCTGCCCAGTAAGACTGCAAAACTTCAGTGTTCCGAGGGCTGGCACAGTGAGGTTGCCTTGAAGGGTGAGGTCATATTTTTCCTTGTTCCTCAAGGAAAGACAAATCATGTTTAATATTACCAAGGACTTTGGCCAACATCTGGTGGCATGTTGACAGTCGCGGGAGTAAGCTTCCTGTGGCCGGGTTCCTGTAACAGAAGCGTCACCCGCTCACAATGGTTGTCCTGCTAATATGGTCTTGCTATGAAAGTCAGACTCCTAAAGCTCTTGTGTGGCTACCTGCCCGAAAACTTGGACACGGGGCCTCATTAACGCTGGGCCTGAAGGGAAGTAAAGGAATTTGTAGTAACCCCTTTCCCGTTTTTTTTAGGTAATTGGGTCTCACAGGTGCTGTGGCACAACTGCCTCTATAGAACTGTTTCAGTCATTCAGTCAGCTACTGATCTGTCATAACTATTTTCCTGGTTTTTGGAACTGAACTTTGGAAATAAGCACCTTCTCTATCATACCAACAGCAATCCCATCCTCCCCTGCATTCTTTGCTTTTTCTTTGTTGTATGGGAAGACATTGAAATGGAAATCTAATTGGAACACTAACGTTCCCCTTTGTATTAGGAGATCTTGTCACAGCTGTTCTGCATGAGGAGCACATCCATGCAATTCAGCTTCGTTTCATGAAACTTGTCTTCAGCTGAGTTGCTTCTCATGTCAAATGGGTGGCACAGAAAAGTGTTACACATTAAACAGGATGTTCTAAGGTCAAAAGAAATTAGCTTCATGTTTGTTTTCATAACTGAGTATTTAGCATTCTCACAGGTTTCCTCCCAAACGTATGACGCTGTACAGTAGGACTCCTGATCCTGTGGTGTATTAACTGGGATCCGGGTGCAGAGAGCCTGATGTTTTTTTAAACCTCCTTTCTTGTTTAATTAAGGCCCCTTTGTTTGTGGTTTTCCTGTGACTCCTCCTTGAAGTTTACCACAGTTTTTTTTTAGACCTTGCCACGCCCTCACCCCCTGCTGCTTCTGAAAAGTGACACATTTTCAGCACCTCAGTCATGTGGCTTTTAGATGACACCAGGGCAAGAGTCCTCCATCTGGAGCTGTCACGCTGATGGCCTTGTCTTCCGATGGGTGTCCTCGCGCCCTCTTTGATGCTGCCAGACGGGCCTTAATTGATGAAAACAACATGCTCATCTGTTGCCTGAATGAGTGCCACTGAATCCCTGTCACCAAGGCAACGTGTTTAGCAGTTTGGGTCACACATCCTAAGGATAAAGGACAATGTGGCTGTCTGTGAATGAGAGTTTTGTAAGAAATCTTCAAAGACTGATATGGTCATGTTTTGACTAGACTATTAGCCTGTAATGAAATTAGGCCACCGTAGTGAACATATGAATGAGAAAATGCCAGTGTGGTGTTTGTTCCAGGCCCCAGTACTTGCCAAAAGCTCAGGGTGGGTGCTGTTGCTGTCACCGTTACCGTTATGTTTTCCCCTGCCAGTGTGGCATGTTTCTGTGGTTTAACACTACATTTACAGGCGAGAAGGAGAAAATGCAAATGAAAGAGTTGGTGAAACTCAGTGCTTAATGTGCATGCTAATATAATACTTCCTAGGTTCAAACGTTTAGGCCAGAGAAACCAAACAATGGGGTATGTCTGCACTCCGCGTGGGTGTTTGAGAGCTGGAGACGTCTGCTTGTGTACATGTCCATCACTCATCGCGCTCTGGGTCTGTTTCCCATTACAGCCACACGGACAGCTGGCTGCACACTGTTTAACTTTGCAGGAGAGGTACAAGCACATGAGTTTGTCACCGCTGCCTGCTGCCCTTCTACATAACACAGTTATGCTAATGGAAAAATGGACCAGTCTTCAATCTTTATGCATTCCCCACAATAAGGAAAGGGACAGTGAGGTTCACTGTTGTGGGTGCTGATTATTAAATTGCCCAAATGTAGTTTTGAAGGCGGAGCCTTTCATGTGTGATCACAGTGAACAGATGGGGAGTGTGATGGACATGGGGGGGCCGTAAGCGCAGCAGAAACGTGACATCATGTACCATATGGGGAAATGGGATCACAAAGGCTGGGCAGTACAAAAAGCCATGAAAATTGGCTTCACGTGATGGTCCGTGATCTGCAGACACAGTAAATTCAATTTGACTTATTTTTATAGGGTGCCTTTAACAAAAATGGCACTTAATAGAGATACTGGGAGCAATTATGTTATGGAGCAGTGGGTATTGAATAAAATGGAACGCAGGAAGAAATGCCCCAAAGAACCCCAAAAGCTGACAAAATGACATCTGAAGGTCCAAGGTCATATCGACAGGTGTCTTTGTAGTGATCATGTAGGTGTGGAGTTTGGTGAGGTTCTCCCTCTATCCACCGGAGCAGCAGTCCAGTGGGTTTTGCTGACACTTCTGTTGTGTGGCACATAACCACACCTTTTCACTCTCTACATTGCCTGTCCCCCCTTCCTGTCTCCTCACATTTGAAATTGTGTTAAACTCCTTGTCCAGCTGGTGTCTCCTTTATATGGCTCATGGAGAGGAGGCCAGGCCAGTGCACATCTGGAGACACCAGGAGTAGTAGTTCTCTCTCTTGGGAGTGCAGGGGTCATAGTGCAGGTCCTGGCCATTGGGAGGCTGAACTGCCCTAACTGAATGACGCGGTGTTGGGACATGAGCAGCAGGGTCTTTGGTTCTTCTCTCTGGTATCAGATTCTGACTGTTCTCATGTCTCTAGAAATCTGAATCAGAAACAGGCAACACTGTTGGTGTTGGGGCTCGACAGGACTCATTGTTCACTTTATTTTCTTCATAATGAGTGAATGTGAGAAGCACTTGAAGGATAATCTGGCCACATTGAAGGGGGCATTGAAGGGGGCATGCCACTGTACTATATGTACCCCCCACCATCTTACTCATTACGCAGACTAAAGAAGAGTATAAATTTTAATACAATCATCGCTGTGTAGCTCTGTGGATTCATAACTGTTTGGATTTTGGACAGCCATTGTGCATGGCTGATCCCTTGTTATGGAAGCTGCCAGTGCATGATGTCACAGGCAGAATAGGAAAGGCTGTTTTCTGCATGTGTGTGCAGCTGTCTGTCTCCCCTCTTATTCACCCCCTCAACTGGTGTGAACTCTGTGCTGTCCCAGTTGAAGGTTAGTATAACACAAATGAGAATGTGCCCATTTTTCTTGGAGGCCTTTTACATCATGAGGCCTCTGCAAAGTCCCGCTTCTTCCCACCCCTAGATGCTTACATAGCTCCACAAACCCTCCCCAGTCTCTTATTGGTTGCGGTCGGTTAACTTCTTCACGGTCAAACTTTTCGGGCTCAGCAGAAGCATCCCGTGATGACAGATGTCTGGGTGGTGCAGCAGATGCCAGTGATGTGTAGCGAGCTGAAGAAGCACCCTATCCAATGCAAGCATGGCTGCCTTTGTTGTATGGAGCGTCATCCACACTTGCAGTAATATAAACACAAAAGTGCCTTGCTGTGATGCTGCCCCTGCTGGCTGCTGCAGGTATGACGACATGTGAGTTGCATGCTTTAAATGAGTTACAGTCTGAGAGGAGCTCCTGGGATGTAGGCTTTCATGTCCTGGGACGTAGGCTTTGGTATCTTGGGAGAAGCAGAAAGAGTGAGGTGCATGTGGAAGGCAGTACTCTAGGATGTCTGGTTACAGGGATGCGCCTGGGTTTTTTTTTGTCAAGTTCTGGAGACCAGGTAGGTGAAGGACCAGAGCTTCCTCTGATCTGAGAGGGAGAAATAATGGCCAGATGACGGATGTGGAGGATTAATTAAACCAGAGAGCCGAAGCCGTGACTCATGCAGTACCATGTCCGCATTCCAACAGAAAATCCCCTTTGTTTCTTAATTTAAAAAATTCCTTAACTCAGTTTGTGGATTGACTGCTTGGATACGCTGTCATCTCTCGCACTCGTACGGTTGTTTTGACTCCATTGATGCCCTGATATTTCACTACCCAGCCTCCTAACTGAGCTCCAGGCAGGAGCTCGCTTTGGGAAACATGTCAACGTGTTGATTTTTCTTGTTTTTGTCATTTTTTGTAGTGCAAAAACAATGTAAATTAATGATTTGCATTGTCTCAGGAACCAAAAAACGCACACAGGTGTAGATAATGCGGTCTGCTGCTGAACATCTGACACATTGACAGTTGAATTGAACTGAAAATGGTGGAAATATGCTTTGATGACTTGAGCGAAGCTTAAAGCACCCTTACGTGTTTGCTCCAGCGTTGTTCTTGTTTACCTGTTCCCTGTTTAATCCTACCATTAGCTCATTAGCCTGGAAGTCTTCTGGGTTGCTTTCTGTTGTCAAAATGCTGCCGGTTTATGTCTGCTGTACAAGTACAGGTCGTCCCCGATGTGCGACGGAGAGGTGTTCCGAAGACCCCATCGTAACTTGAAAATGTCATAACTCGAGACATGGCCAAAACACCAAAAACACAAAATAAAAATGGGCTCTAGCACCGTGACAACTGAACTCTGTTGATCGCTGGCGAGAGTGAGGCATCTCATAACGTGGGAGATGTGTACGTCCCGGCAGTGTCCCAATGTGTCGTACCGCATACGCTGCTATGTTTGCCTGGCGTGCGAAACTTAATATATTTGTACAATTTTGTTGTATCCCTATAGTCATCGTAAGATTGAAAAATCGTAAGTCGAACCATCGTAACTCGGAGACCATCTGTATACAAAACAGTGTAGCGTGTTATGGAAGGATCCCTATGCCTAACCCCACATTCCAGCTGCACCCCCACTAGTGCTAGATGGGGTTATCATGCCTTGCAGACCCATGAGGCAGGTTCCGTGGTTCCTGAGGGAAAAGCATTTTAGAAGTAGCATGGTAATCCCATATTTGCTGAGACAGTATTTAAATGGTTATCAGTAGGTTAACGTGATTAGCTGTGCATACCTCAGATATAATTTTGAACAAGCAGAATAATTATAGAAACCGCAAACATGCAGCTAAACACGTGTGAAAAGGTGTGAAGACACCCCCTAAAGGTCGGCTCTGTGAATATTACACAGGGCGGGCGTTGCGGGTGTAAAAAGTGAACATGCGATGGCAGGTACAGAGATCCTTGCAGGAGAGCTGTGTGTCTGCATGCGTCGCTGTAGCGGGCTGGTTTTGAGATGCACATCACATCACAGGCTGGCTGCTTATCTGCTGTCAGCTGCTCACAGCACCATGCTTGGCTTCTCTTCAGATATTTGTTCCTTCTTCGTCCAAGTGTTGGGGGAGGGTGAATTTAGGTGTGGGGGGTGGGGGGCAAAGGGAGAAGAAGAGAGACAGAGATGAGGAGAGTGAGGTGCAGTGGTGTAGATGAGACTATGATAGAGCACTGGTGGTGTGCACGGTTACAGGAATCGATGGAGAAAATGAGCATCAGTAGGATGGGGTGCGGGGGGGGGAACACGGATGAAAAAGCAGAAGGAAGCTGGTAGTGGTTGCTATGGAGACGGGAGGAGTAGTGCATGTATAGCCCCATTGGTTTTTGTATAGTTTATTAAAAAAATGTTTTTATTAAAAACGTTAGTGTATTTTGCATATTTAATATATGTCTCTTTCACAACATTGTAATGTATTGTGCATTTTGCTGGTGTGTGTGCGCATGTGTGCGTGTGTGCGTGTGTGCGTGTGTGTGTGTGTGTGAGAGGGAGGCTCGCTGAGAGAAGGATGATGGGCCTGTCCCGGTCCTGGGAAACCCTTGGCTCCTCCATGAAATCCTCCCCCTCTTCTCCTTGTCTCTGCTTTGTGTCAGATAGGAAAAGACAGCCCTGTGCCAGTGTATCGTTTCTGTGTGCCATCGGGGAGGAATTGGTCATCTGCCAGCTTGGCTCAGTTCCTCTGACCGCTGCTGTGCACAAGGCCATGTTGCCTGTTCCTTTTACACTACTGCATTAAAATAGGATCTTCCTTAGTGGTAAGCGTCTAGAAGCATGACATAAACACGCCTTAATACACAGTTGCCTCACCAGGGGAGACACACACAGGCTCATCTCTTTTCGAGCCAAAAGAACTAAGTTTTGGGGAGTAGCTCAAAAGTAAACAGCAGGAAGCAGACAGTGTATGTCTGAGAGGGCAGTCAGGCTCATGGTATCACATTGCACCATGACACGGCTATGGAGACTCGCTTCTCTCTTGAGGAATGATACCTTAATCAGAAGCTCACACTCTGGGATTTATACAGAAAATGTTTTTTGTAAGGTAACAATTAGTCTGTTGCACTCTTGGTTTCTGTAGAGATTGGGAACCACATGACTGAGCTACCAGTGCAGATATGAAGGTGGTCTGTGAAAAGAGCCGTAGGTGGAAGTAGGTTGTCTGTACCAGCCCTCTGCCTTCTCACGTCAGACTCTTAGACAGAGAGTCGCCAGAGTTGGCAAGGGCTGTGTGTGTTTGGTGGGAGGTGCATACAAGACACTGTGGCTGGTAACGAGGAACGACATGGGCCAAGACTCACAAATCCTTGAAGACGACTGGCATGGCAGGGCCCCGCTGTCAACCAGTGAGGTTTGCAGGCGTGACTTGGTGTAGGCTGTGTACATCGGAGAGCGGCAACTGTGAACCGCTTTGACCACACAGAGTGTGGCCGTTCAGGTTCACCGCTTGGACGTGGGTGAAGGGAAGGCAGATCCCTCAGGGTAGAAGCAGAACAAAGTAAATAACGAAAGAGAGTGAGTGAAGGACCAGGGGACAGGACAGGAGAACGTGATGACTGTGTGACTCCATGGGAAGAACGCTGCTCAGGTTCCAAATGGACTCCAGATCCATCCATCACCTGTAGGGTGGGACACGGGGTTGTTTGTTGGATTTTGGGTGTTTGTCTCCCTCCCTCACTCTGTCTTGTACCTTATTGGAGAGAAACAGAGCCGAGCTCTGCACTACGCAAAACGCACGTCCATGTGGAAAACTGAGCTGGGGAGTTTACATACATGGTCAGGGCTATGATGGACAGTGTTGGTGAGGTTAGTGGCTGTGCGTGTAAAAGACGGGTCCCTGAGACCGAGAGCGTGCGGGTTCACAAATGCTCCTACAGCCCTCGGCCTGATTGTGTTCATAAATATCTAGTCTTGATTAATAGCCTGCAATTTTTCCGAGTCGTTCAGGACAAGTGGACCTGCAGAGCAAATAAATAAAATAGAGTCCGTGAGGAAAAGGGCCTGTACGGAAACATCTGGATCCAAAGTGCTTTGCATCTGTGTCAGCTATCGTAAGATCGTTTGGTTCGCAAATTTGAGTTTTTGCTTTCTATACGTTCTCAAGTGCACCCAGGCTTTGTTGTGTGTTGTTCTGAGACCTTCCAGAGATAAACTTAGTACCGTGCTGGACCGTGTCCTTCAGCAATTACCCCCACGATAAGCAAAACGTTAGATTCTTATTTTTCAGAGGCTTTTTTATCTGCTATTTTTTCTGCTTTTAAATAGTCCTATCTGAAATTCCTTCAGGATTACGCAGTATAAAATCTACTATACTTGGACAAGGGCCCTGGACGTGGGCTGTTAGCATCGCAGGGCAGTATGTTTTAGAAGGAAACAGTCGTGCTTTAAGAATGGCTGCCAGAGTTGTCAAGGGCTGTGGAACTGCGATCTGCAGCGGCACGGCTTTGAAAGTGCATGTTGTGTTTGGAAGAGGCAAGAATTAAGTAATTTGTTTCAATCAGCGTCACTCTCGTTAGAATTAGTGTTGTGACAAAACTCTGTTAGTAGCCATTGCTCATTTTCTAATTGCTGGGGTCTGTTTGCCACCTGGACATGTTTTAATATTCATTAAATAGTTGAATGTCTGTATATCAATGAGAAACTCATGGCTTTGGGAAGGCCTGTCCACTCCGCGTGCACCAGTATTATGTTCTACACATATATTTTGTGCATGCAAACATGCATGTGTTCACAAATTTCAATTCAGTTCAGTTCAATTCAGTTCAGTTCAGTTTAATTTTTTTATATAGTGCCTTTTACAACAGTGTGCCTCAAAGCACTTTAAATGCATTTATGTGCAACTGTTTTCCAGCTGATCTGGATGGTTATTTCTTCCTCCCTCCTCACTGGTAAAGTGGTCTGACGTGTACGTTGGAGGCCTTTGGCTGTGGAATGTAAATCCTGTAACCTTCCTCTCTGCATTAAGGGGAAATGAAAGGAGCACAAATGCTGATGGGGCTCCAGAGGTGAATGGGGGGGGGGCTATTCTGCAAATTGCATTTCGCAAAGCGAATAAACACCGAAAGTCACTAAACAGGCCTGGCTCTGTGTGTGTGTGTGTGTGTGTGTGTGTGTGTTTGTGTGTGTGTGCGCGCGCGCGCGTGCGTGTATGTTGCTGTTATTTGCATACCAGGGAGGGGCCCGTGTCCTTCCTCATCATCGTCTTTCGAGTGCAGACAGTGTCATTAGCTTCAGATAATTACATGCTGGACACATGTTATTTTACTGGTAGACCAACAATGGAACTGGAAAAAGATGCCATCACACACTGATACTGGGGTTTCCATGGGGGTGGGGAGACTGAAGCAGAATGATTAGGAGCACCCAGCAGGCTGCCATGGAAACGCCTCTCCCAGAACTGTTTGCTGAGTGAGAAGAACAAAGAAATGGAGGACAAAGCAGGTTGAACGGTCACATAGTACTGTGGAGAACAGTGAGAAAATATGTTCTATAGTTACCTTGACCTGAGTAATGGGGGGGTGGAGGGGGCTTTAAATGTATGGAGTGAGGAGAAAAGGGAGGACTGAGAGTGATTGTAATTTCTTTGCTAGCCAAATGTTTTTTTTTTGGTATTTAAGTGTTTTAATGTTTATTCTTTTGAAGCTGTTTATTCTTTGGCACTGCATCTGCGGTATTTGTCTCATGACAGTAAAGGAGGTGAAACCAATCTGAGCTTCGACAGAGGAACTCGATCAGCTGAAGGTCCAAGAGTGTGTCCCATCATGTGTGTTTGAAACGTTTTCTTACTAGTTTTATTGCACAGTATTCGGTCACATACAACATGTGCTCCTGTTTCTTTTTTTTTTCTCCATTTAGGAGTTTTAAGCATCTTTGATTCATCGGTTGTATGTCTTTGCACGTACCAGTTTCGCTGGAAGGCTGAGAGAGCCCACAGCTCAATTAAAAGCACACCTCACAAACTGTGCTACTAGGCACACGTGCGCCCGCGCCAGGAACACGAAACCGAAGTCTGGGTGTCTGCCTCGACCAATGAAAGGACAGCTTTCACAAAGTTACGCCTGATCAGGAAGCAAACACCAGGTGCTCAACTTTAGACCCTGGTTTTGGGATTATTAAAAAGAATAATAAAAGTAGTTTTCTTTGGCACAGATGAAGAAATCCATAAAGCCTTTTTTATTTAGCTCAAAGGAAATTGGTTATAATATTGTACAGCTTGCGTCTTCCTCTGTAGAATGTCCTTACAGTGCCTTTGTTGGGACTGCTGTCCAGATGCTAGCTATTAAGTGCATTTCATTCAGGAGCTAATTAATGCTAAGAAACCCGTTAATGAAAACTTTGATCACACACAAGCTGGATACTTGTGGGTGGAACGTCAGGAAAAGGGCCTCTTCTGGCTGTCCTGGACTGCCATATATATGTCAGTTTAGCGTTTGCTAGCAAGATTTCTTGATCTTGGAGGGAGTGTACTGTAGAATAAGAATTCTATTCCAAATTACTGTATGCAGCGTGGCTAAAAATAACCTTCCATTCCATGTGTTTGGTTGGTAAATGATATGTTAATAACGCTCTTCGGTTTGCGGTGGTTTGGAAATGAGGTGGCGATAACTATTACCAGGGTTCTCATTGCTCGATTTACATGTGAGCCAATTAGTTTCCCTGAATCGGTTCTGATTATTACACCCAATTAAAAGGCACACAGATTTTCTCATAGCTACAACTTTGTATTGCAAATCAGTCAAAAACTAGAGTCAATCAATCAATGGACCTGGAGTCAAAGAACAGTGTCAAATGTGCGTCACCACCTGGGAAACAGCCAGCCCACTTCACAGTTTATTAAGTGCACTCTCAGCCCATTAAGTGCACACTAAGTCTGTTTAGTGCACACTCAGACACATTTCCCAGGTTTTATGTGACAGATAAGTGATACTCTGGTCAGCTCTTCGATCCAGCGCTCCCACACTTAATGATGGTCTGGCATGATGCAGTGAGAGAGGAAGAAGGCCAACACCGGTGACTGTGTTCCCAGGGTGCCTTGTCACCAAGAGAGGTACGGTGTCACCGGCCAATACCTTCACTGAGCAGTAGTGTTGTACCAGTCTGCACGTGCTCTAATCCTAAACCTAACCCATGGTTGATGTCAGTTGGGATGAAGCATTCAGATGTGAGGAGAAGGAGGATGGGTTGCAGTGCCGCCTTTGCAGATGTGTACTGGGCAGTACATCCATTCCTTCAGGTGTTCCGAGCCATCCTGCCTTTGGTCCTGAAACACAGTGCTGACAGGAGTGGGTTAAAGCTACGGTCTCCCACTGTATGTGTTGTAAGAGTAGGCTATGTTTTACAGTGCTTTTCTGGCAAGCTTGTCCAGATGTTTCTTAGTTCACTGATTTTCTGAAGTTTTGAGTGTATTCACAAGTGGTGTCTTGAGTCTGATTAAGAGTTAGATGTGGACCTCATTCCACAGTTTGATCTAGAGTCCATTTGGGAGTTAGGTGTACAGTCTAGTTCACAGTTAGGCCCAGATTCGAGCTGGGAGTTTGGTATGGAGTCTGGTTCACAGTTGGATGTGAAGTCTGTTTTGGAGTTGGGTGTAAAGTCCAGTGTACAGTTGGGTCTAGAGTTCAGTAGGGAGTTTGTTGTGGAGTCTGATTCAGAGTTGGATCTGGAGTCCAGTTGGGAGTGGGGTGTGGAGTTCAGTTTACAGCTGGATCTGGAGTCCAGTTGGGAGTTTGGTGTGGAGTCCATCTGAGAGTTGGATCTGGAGTCCAGTTGGGAGTTGGATCTGGAGTCCAGTTGGGAGTTGGATCTGGAGTCCAGTTGGGAATGGGGTGCATCTTTCCCTGCCCAGTTAGTCCATCTGGCTGCAAATTAGTGAAGACCAGACTGGACAAGGTAAGGTAGTAACATACACACTCATACACGCAAGCACAGCACACTCATACACACAGTTATAAGGCCAACAAATTAAGGCAGTTAAAGTTTCCTATCTAACACGCTGCCAGGTCAGTGAGAAGTTGGTGGTTTTCTCTTGTAGCACAAGAAGAGGAGGAAACTGTGAGGAGCCAAACCAGAGATGAGCTCATTATTTCACTCTATTTTTATGGATCATAAAGCTGAATAGGGAAGGGGAAACTGTAAGTGGGAAACTGCTGGACAGCAAGGAAGGAAGATTTTGTGTTTGAAAATTAAAGAAGATAATGGGGGGCTATGCTGTGTGTGTGTGCGCTTGTGTTGTGTGTTTGGGTGGCAAAGTGGTGGTTGAGGGTGGCTACCTGACATCTAAGGAAGATGAAAAAGGTCAGTGGTGTCCATCACACCGTGGCGTGTCCGCCGCCCACCGACAACCACCTAGCAGAGCAGGGGTCGCGACCTTGGTATAAACGGCATTGTTACGTTGTTCATTTCTTTGGGGGCACAGGGAGCTGATTGGACAGCAGGATACTGCACGAGGTACCAGGAAGTGTCGGACAGCCCATCTCGTTGCCCTGGAAACGCAGTGCCGAGGACAGAAGGGAGGAATGATGAAATGATGGATGATGAAAGAGAAGATTGAAAAACAAGCCTGTCCTTCTGCATCTGGAGCACATTTGAAGAGAAAATGTTTTCATAACTGTTTAAAATTTTAGAGTCTAAGTGGATTAAGGGTTTTTTTCTCTTATGTTCAGGGAAAAAAGAGAGCTGGGTTACATTAGTGTTTTATGGTCCATTTTTCATCAGTCTGCATTTGTCATTTCAGCTTTTGAGGTGGGATGTGGGGGTCTGCATGTGCACATGGTGCATGCAAGGGCCAATTATTACTCCAACTCACATTTGCTGACATAACGGCTGCATGTGGTACAGGATTGTGTAAAAACTGAACGTCCCACTGAGTAACCGATTGGAAACCATCTGATAACCTTTTGTCGTCCACTTTCTTCGGTGATGAGCTTCATACCAGACCACAAGTGTAGAAGGTGCTGTGGACAGCAGGTCAGCCTGGCGCTGACAAGCTAATGGGGTTTAGGCAGCCAGCAGATGCGCCTAGCGTAGTTTAGCACTACATGCTGATGGAAGCTGTGTTTTCAGTGGCTGAGAAATCTGACTTCCTATTGGCTTGTTGGGAAGGTGCTAAAATGTCACTCTTCATGTTCATAAGATATAGAGTCACTTTTGAAATGAAGCCAGCATTTATGCTAGGGTCACAAAAACAATTTTGTGCTTGTCCTCAAACCACAGGGATGCGCTGACATCAAGCAGTGAGTTGGGTATCTACAGTGGTGACTGAAATTACCGTTCCATTTGTGCCTTTATCTGTGAGGGACTGCTGTAACAGCTAGTCTGAAAGTGACCAGGTGCCTGAAGGGGTCTCAGCTATGTAAAATGCACAGACATGCTCTGAGACAAATCCACCCCATACTTCATCCAAATCCACTTCATACTCTTATAAACTGTCCGTGGATCCTTTTGTTCTGAATTAGAGGAAGAACTGTGTTTTTTAATGAGCCCTCCCTGTTCTGCCCTCAGCTGTGTTGCCATGGAGATCATAGTGTGGCCTTTGGAAGTTTTGGAGAAGAGAATCACTGGGAAGGTGATGACACCCTTAGCCAGAGTGTGCTCACAGAACATCACCATTGAGACAGGAGGGCAGTATCAGAATACTTTACCTTGTCACCTGGGGGGGAGGGAATGATGGCACAGCAGTGGTCAAGAACACAGTTTCCTGGTGTAGGAGAATGTTTCGTTAGGGTGTGCGTTCAAACGAGAATTCAGAGCTGACACTTAAGCTAACCGCCAATTTCCATCGAGTCGCTTGTTTTGATTAAGTATGTTTAAATGTAATCCAGAGACAGGGGTTTGCACTGTTCCCACTCTGTCGGGAGTGTGACTGTGTAGGACCCGAGGGGATTTACCGTGGTTTACAACTCGATAACTAGGAGGAGACATTAGATACTGAGTTTGCGTCAGCTGCAGTGTGTTAATTTATGTGCAGATATGTATGTGTGTAGGGAGTATGAAAAGACTTGATGTGGTTCATGGTTTTACTCCACCCTCCCTTCCCCATCCTGAACTAAAGCTTACTGAACCCTGATACAAGAGGCTGTTGTTGTAGCAAACACCGCACTTTCCACACTTAAGTACCTGCCTTCTAAGCCCACCCCTCAGGCCTTCTCACCTCCTGATAAACACACACTCTGACTCATTCACAAAAAACGTTTTGACTTCATTGGTTCCTAGGCTTGTACTACAGTGTGCGCAGCTTGGATTCTGTCGGTCTTCTGTACCGGTTTTGCCTTCTCTGATGCTGGGAGGGACCTTGCAGCTACAGGGCAGTAGCTGTACCACAGGGGGCTCCTGTGTGTGTGGGACGGCTGGGCTGGAGTGCGCTGGGTGTGTAAGAGCAGGCCTCACGCCAGAGTCGGGGGCTTTTGGCCGCGTTTTGTGTGTAGGGCGATGTGTCTGTTTGTAGTCCTCGTGTGAAGTAAAGCTAAATAAATAATTAAAGTGAACCCAAAACTCTAGCAACCCCCCCCCACCACTTGTTGCTTCATCTGGTAACAATCTCCATCCAAGCTGCTCCTGCCACCAAAAGCCAAGTTCATCCAACCGTCACTGAAATATGGCAGGGAGTGCAGATACAGGGGGAGATAAACGTTCCTTTAAAATGAGATCAAGCCAGACAGCGTGGCCTTTGAGTTATAGCCCTCTCACATATTTACAAAGTAGTGACACCTCGATCTTAGACAAGAGGCAATTTTTAGAGCCTCGAACATCTCAGGTTCCAGTCCACCGCCTGACGTTGCTTCTATAAGTCTTACACCAGTAGGAAAAACAAACGTTAAAATAACGTGCTCTCAGCATCCGTTCTGAAACAAGCACAGTTCTAATGAAATGTTTGGTGAAGTTAGAAAGGTAACCTCCTGTCATTACTCTGTGCCACTGAAACCTGAGCACAGATAATGGCATTTAATTGAGAAAATTGAGGATGGCTTCTCTTTCATGTCACAGGGCCTGAACCCTGTTCTCTTTTTGGGGTTTGAGGGGGAACGAATCACAGCGTGTACCAGCCCAATGAAAACAGCCGCAGCAGTTCTGCTGCCAGATTACAACTGAGAGACACGTTAAAAGTATATTGGAACACATCTGTGATATCATATGGGAGAACGTCTTGAGTTTGCTGACAGAGATCCGATTAAGGCGTGCAGAAGTCCTCCTGTCTCACACGCAAAACGGAGGCAGTGGGACGGCCTGCGGCTGTCGGGGTGAGGCGGAACCGAGGCGTTGGATTGCAGGACAGCTGTTGGCAGGAGAAGACGTTAGAGATTATGGTGTAGAGAGCACGCCACGTTGCTTGGAGTCTGTGTGGTGAGTGTCACGGGCAGTTTTGCTCTCTCTTTGTCACTCTCCCTCGTGGTCACTTCAGAATGTGCAGCTTTCAGTGCTGGGGGGGCAAGGGGAGGGCTTCCCATCAGGAAGTGGGGAAGTCACTGCTGGCTCAGCCCCAAGAGACCATGGGGTAGAGAATGGCCAACCCTGTTGATTTTTTCCATTTTTTCCAAATGTGCGGATATGAACAGTTTCTAAATAAAGCCTGTTGAAAAAAGAGAGAACCAGGAGGGAGTGAAGTTTTCACACCATGTCTCTGTTGGAATCAAATGGCCAATTCTGATGAGACACTGGATGTCAGGAGTGAGGCATTGTGGGCAGAGATGGTGTGCTGTTGCAAATCGCTATGGCAAAACTGGTGAGGATCACAGCATGATCACAATATGTAGAAAGAGTGCAGCACCCTCAGGCGTTGTGGATGGCGCCCTGCTGTTTAAACCACGCGAGACCACACAGCCGGCTGCTGCTCAGTGGTCAGACTCAGCTCTGCCAAGCTGCTCCTCTGTGGTGTTGCATTAATACCTCTTTCTCGTGCAAAAATCAAGAAATCGGTGTCAGAGTTTCCCTTTTCACAGGGAGAGCTCAGTTTTCTCACAGCTCAGAGAAGGTATATCAAAGGAAAGAGCTGGCGTGAATCCCACATGTGGTACTAACATGTATCTCCGCTGTGTCCAAATGGCGAAACATCTGCCTCTAATCCCGTCTTTCAGCCGAGAGCCACTCCGGAGTGGCGACTGGCCCGATTGTCTCTGATTCCCCGTGTAAATACTGTCTGCCAGGCTGCAGGAACAGCTGTTCTCTGTTTCTGTGAAGAAAAGGGCGCTAGCCACGTTTTCATTTTTAATTGTACCTCACATCACTCTCAGCCTTCCTAAAGAAGTGAAGAACGTAGCACTGAAGTAAGGCTGCTACAGAGCGCTGCACAACGGGCCTCGAATGGGGTTTTTGGGACTGTTCTTGTGTTTAAATAGCTGCTTATTTATCCACTGTGGTATTTTGCTAATCTACTTGTCTTATTGATGTTTTACTGTTTGCCGTTTTAGCGAACAGTTTTGGACTTGGACTCTATCCTGCTCAACTGAATCTTGTGCACTGTTGACTACAGGACAGCACTTACAAACTGAATCTCTTGACTACAGGACAGCACTTACAAACTGAATCTCTTGACTACAGAACAGCACTTACTGTTAGCTGGATTCTCAGATGTTGTCCCACCTTGTTTTTATATGCACACGAACTCTTTCCATTTGTAAGTCGCTTTGGACAAAAGCGTCTGCTGAATGAACAAAAATGAATAAATGTAGATGTAAATGTAAATGCCCCTGCTCACGGCCCTGTAGAGCCGACGTCTGTGGACGTCCCTACACGGCACACAAGACCAGAGCACAGCAGAAACATCCGCAGTGAACCGCGTGATTCTGGCCTCGCAGACCCTGCGGCTCTGTGAGCTGTCGGCAATTTCAGTCGGGTGTAGGGTTACCTAAAATGTGAAATATTTTTTATTCCGTCAGGATATGCAGAGAGGCACTGTTCCGACTCAGTGAAAATTTGCTTACTTAATTTGTCTTGTGTAACGGACCTGTGATGGAGCCGGTTTCTGCCAAGCAGGAGAAAGTCGTACCAAATAAAACCCGAGAAGCGTTTTGTTTGCTGAAATGTGTTTTGGGTTCCCTGCACTCAGCTTTTCTTCAGTCTTGGCTGCAAATGAATTTTAAAGGTGTCAGTTGCACTGGTACGTTTGGCAGCATTAAAGTAAGTTAATATATTTGTAAGATTAGCATACATGGGCAGACAAAGACAGAATGTACAGCTGGTTCGGTGCGTGACTTTGGGACTGTGACCAGTGTTAGCTTTCCTGGACTAACAAGAAACAACGGCCATTTTTACCTTTTAACAAACTAACTGAGGCAACGGCTGTCGTGCACAGTGAGGGGCTATTTGTCCAAAAGGAGACTGAGTGAGTAAACTGGGCTTTAGCCCTTTGGAAGGAGAACCGTCTGGCAGTTCCTGGCCAGGATTGAATACCTCTCCAGGTGGGACAATCCAAGTTCACTCAGGCAGAGAAGCAGTACAAGTGGTGTGTGTGTGTGTGTGTGTGTGTGTACGTGTGTGTGTAGCTGTAGATTTTGTTCCTGGGTTATCCATGATCGCATCAGTGCCCACTGGTCTGGAGCAAACATTTATGGAAAAATGGCCAGTTTCAGGACAGACTGATACCGGGGTGAGGAGACGGCAGCAGGAATGCTGGAAGGGGGAAGGGCTCAGTGATTCATGAAAATCTCTGGACCGTAATCTTGCAGTTGTTTCATCTGGGCACAAGACTAGAACACAAAACTAGAACAGCCTGAGATACACAGACACCAGGCAACTGTCCACAGTCATCTTCAGAATGTCTTGCCAACAAATGCTATTTTGTTGAGTATTCGGAGCCATTTCCCTCCACTGCCTCTTCTCCAGGCTGCAGAGTCTTATAATTTAGGGCCTTCGTTCTACTTATCCCCTTTCTTGAGAGTTGAGAAAGTGTGTATTAATAGGTATGATGTCACCCTGCCTAACCCAGGCCTTGGCCGTGTTGGTTTGTACTTACTCCTCAGGGTAAGCTGATTGAGAAAATTGCCTTAATGAGCCCTGTTTAAAGCCCTGGTTTGACGATGGCTGAAAAAGCGCCCTTGTCAAGTGGAAACACGAACATCGGCTGCGAAGGTTCGGGGCCTCTCACCACTCCCTAAGCAGACTGCTTTGGCAGATGATGTGCGTAAATACCTGGACATGCCGGCGAAGTGCATCTGTTTCCTCAATTGGACCACGCTGTTCGCTCGATACTCACGCACTGTGCTGATTGGAGACCGGAGGTCGTTTGTCAAACCAGAGTTTCGCATTGCACACTCATAGCAGGGACAGCGTATCTTAGCCCTCTCAAGAAACACGGTACTTTGCCTATTTTCCACGTGGAATATGGCAGCGTTGCTTTCCTTAGTCCAGAAGTCACTGTAACATTCCTCAGTCACCTGTCCTGTGTGTTTATCAGCTGAATCACCGTACGTTTTACATTTACGCTCTCCGCTACATATACGACGCTAATTAGCATAAGGTTATTCGACGTACTCCAAAACGTGATGTCGTTTGTGACTGATGATCCTTGTCCAACAAACATTTTTCTCTTGCTTTATTTGCCAAGCTGCATATCCAGTTCAGGACAGGGAATTTGGGCCAGGGCAGAGCAAACGGTGTAGAGCTACCCCAACGTAGGTGCCCTGCTCACACAAACGTCCTCAGTCCAGCAGGACTGTGGGATTCACCTGTAGGAGTGGAGCGCGATGAGGGACGGATTCAGGTTCGCACCGCTAGAGGTACAAGCAGCAGTTCTACCTGCCACGTCACATATGGACCCCTATTGTCGGTGGCTACAAAAATTCAGTACCAGTGTTATCGTTTTTCAGTTCCCATTATCGTTTTTCAGTCCCCATTATAAGTTACAAAAAGGAAAACAAAAAAGAACAAGTAGACAAAACTAAACTGGTTAAAAATGTGTATGTAGTGTTTCTTTTTTCTATATTGAAATGAAGTGGTGGGTAGTGGTGCGGTGTGTTTGACTGTTCAGCCCAGAGCTACTGTTAAGGCCAGGACCAAAGGCAGGAAGATCAGCAAGCCCCCCCAGGAGCTGTAATTCTCTTCCTCTTTTGTTAAAGCAATCAGTCAGTCAATCAGTCAGTTTGTGTCTCTGTCAGCCTGTCATTCTCTCTGCTATCTCTCTGTCTATCTCTCTGTCTGCTGGCTTTCTTTCTTTTGTTCTGTTTTCTTCTTTCTTCCACAGACACGAATCTTGTTTTTTGTGTAGGCTATACAGAGATCTGTATGTCACCCATGGGCTCTGATTCACACTAACCCGAGGTCCAACCCATAAACTGCACTTGTCAAACTGATGCCAGACTTGCTGACTAAATTGAAAGCATTTGAGTTGTGCGAGCAGCAGGATTGGCTGTTGGGTGGTGATGGGTGTGGAGACATCTGTGTAATCCTTGACGGGAACGCTTGCTGGGGCTTCCAGCTGATGGTTAAGACTTAAGACTGTGCACTAAAGCCAGTCACCCTGTCTTAAGGTTACTCTCATTTTCCCCCAGTAAGTTTAATAATGGAAACAAATGGTCCAAAACCCATGGACTGATTCCTAGAATGACAATTAAGCACTTGAGTTATTTTTTTCTCCGCCACTAGCTTTATAGGCCTGTGCTCACCAACACACTCACGCACATACACACACTCTTTGACTAGGTCTGCTCCAGAGTTGAGGAGCTCAGAGGAACCGCATGGAAAACAGGAGCTGGATGATAAAGTGAGTTTCAGCCCACAGGGATGTTTTTCTGCCCAGATCCTGTCTGCAGGTGGGGCCAGAGATGCACAAAGAGAGACACTCAGGGAGAGACACACAGGGAGACACATGCAGAGAAGACACACCTAGACATGTTTAGACAGTGTGTCATGACTCCAAGCACACAGTCTTGAAATGAGCAGTAATGCTTCTCTTGAGCCCTGTCTTTCCACAGCTGGATCCTCCTCAGCGTCAATACAGATGGAGATGTCTAAGTGGTGCTAACAGGACAAAATGGCTTTTTGCATCACATCACAAGTTTCCACCCTGAATTTTAGAAGACCTCTAAGTTGTGGTTGGTTCTTACTTCCTGTTTTGGTAAAGAGAGGGGATGGAAGTCAGGAAGTGTGTTCTAACAAGGCTGGCTACTGGAGGCAAAAGACACGTGTTAGGACACTTGTGTTAGGCCACGTGAAGATGATCTTGTCTAAAGGTTGAAGATCTTCAGCACAGGCTGTAGATCTTAGGTACATGAGGACACTGGTCTTGGCTAAGTGTTTAACAATGTACCAACATCCCAGGACTTGTACTGGGATGTGACAAGCAAAGAAGCACAGCTGTAAGAACAACTGCCTTAGAAGGTGCTTCTTGTGGTTTAGATCTTTCCTGGACTGTTATGTAGCTTGTGTTGAAGATAGCAGGTAAAATCAGGGCCCCAGAACACCACCGTCTCTTCACCCCCTCCTTCACGTCGAACAGAGAAGAATGCAACCATTCGTCAGACAACGACAAGCAGGGTTCACAAAGAGGTGGAGATGATCCAAAGGAGCAGGATTACACAGCATTCCAAAGAGGCCAAGCAGCATTCTGGAAGCTATTACCTGGAATTACCTCCGGTTCAAAGGAACCTTATCTGACAGTGAGATACAGTTGGGGTTTGACCCGAATGAGAGCTGCTGAAGTGCAAGATGTTTGAAGGTGAGGACTGGAGCAAACGGCTCAGAGTGAGGTCTGCCCCTTCACTGCAGCTGAGCAGGCCACAAACCCACGCAACAGTAATCAGATGCAAAGCAAGGCTGCCTCTGCAAGCGCTGGCACTGCAAATGTTCAAGTGTAATTTTAAGGTTTTACTTCTTGTTTAAACCGGAACGTTTTTTATCACGCTGTTAGGAAAACCAATGGTTTTGGCAGGAACTATGCGAGATTTTAGCGATAATGTGGTGTTTCTGAAGAAACAAGAGAAGAAAATGTGTAACACTTAAGTACGTGATTGTTCGGTATGATTTGTAAAGCGTTCCAAAACGTAAAAACGTTTCCTCCTTTAGCAGCAAGTTCTGGGGATCTGTGCTGCAAACAATTCGCTTTATCAGATCTGCAAGCAGTCTCGGACTGCATTGTTGAGGAGAAGGCCTCCATGTCACTTGGTTTCTTTTAGCATGTTTGGAATCAGAGTTCAACGTCAAATTACGAGAATCACTGAGATGTGGTTACACAATGGCTGCTCAACCGTTTTCCAGTTCCAACAGAGACGCTGCTACAGTCTGCCTTCTGTATTTTGTAATATTCAGTTATATACATTTGTGCAATTTTTTATGCTCAGTATTTTTTGGTGTTGCTGGTTTTCTTCCTATTTATTTCACATATTGGACGCATCAGAGGTGTTCAAATGTAAGTGAGCTGGCATCTGATGCTATTTTAAGTCCGTTGGTCAAGTTTGCACTGAGTGAATTAATTTTCCTCAGACAGAATGTGAACAGTAAGAAAATATTCCCATGAGAACTTTTCCTTACATGAAAATATGCAAAGACGCAACTCCTTAATGTTTCATCTTCCAAATTCCATTGTTTTGAGGAAAAGGACCCTGCCATGCTGTCTGCCCTGCCTCTGCTTGTACCGCTTCCATTCAGAACTGAGGGTGGTCTCTGAGTGACAGCTCCGTCTCCTTGGCAATTGCAAGCACAGCCAATGAACCCCTTGTTTTCTTTTCAGTGTACCATTTAGTAGCAACAATGTGCCATTTTTGCAGTGTTGGGTTCATGTGATACGCTGGCATTTGCCCAGAATTGCACACACATGTGCACACGTGGATTTAGTGTGTGGTACTGACTTTGATTAATATGTACAGTGTCTTTTTTGATTAAATACTTCCTGAAAAATGCCATATAATAATGTCTAATTGATTTAATGACTCTAACAGGCCCAAGTGAGGTTCTGTTACCAGGGATAGACAGGCACAGTGTTGTTGCAAGCGAACGTCGTCGGTTTGAGTGGCAGCCGTCCCACGCTTCCTGCCCAGGAATGACAGCTTAACTAACACCGTAGGTGGGTGAAAAATGTGCATGCCTAAATTTCTGTGAGGGCGAGCACCCCACGCACCCACGGCTCGCCGGAGTGTCTGACATCGTGGACCTCTGCGGCTTGTGAAATGCAATATGCCTCCACGGGAGCCGTGTGAGTCCTGAGTAACTCAAATGGAGCTGGAAACGGAGCTCACCATGACCAACACCAATCCCCTTATGTGTAAAATGAAGGTTAAACGTCTCCTTCTGGTTTAAATAAAAAAAAACCTGCTGGGCCAAATTGACTCCGCTGCATCTCCTAGTGCCTATGGGTGTTTTCCCACTCCATTCTTCCACTTGTGAGAAGATGAAAACTTTGGCTCCTGGCTTTTATTACATACACACCACACAAAGGTTCCTGATGCTGTTAATCCAGTGGCTGGGTGTGTGTTTTAATCGCTATACAAGCTTTTTGCATTCTCTGAAGAGGCTATGGTATAGTTCATTCACCCCCAAACTGTAGGGATGTCGCAATCCGATCTCAAAAATCGTTGTTGGGGCTGATCAGGACTTTTTTTTACCGGATCAATATGGGTTCTATTGAGCACGAACCTAAAGCCAATCCTTTGTTTTACGTCAGCTGTCACAGGGGCATCGTAAACGGAGAGTACAATTTTCAGCCTGACGTGGCTAAAATGTCAGCAGTGTGGAAATATTTAAAATCAGAAAATGAAAACAGTCCAACAGCCACTTGTCTTGTCTGTAGTGCGAGCGTTTCTCAAAGCAGTACTAACAGAGCTACGTTCAGTACTACCAATTTCATACAACACATAAAAAATACACACTTAACAGAATAATGAATGAGCAGGTTCACTCAGGTAACTCAGGTAAAGGCTGCACACTGGAGGACACGTTTAAAAGGACAGAGACGTTTCTTTTGGACAGCAACAAAGACGAAAAAGGTAACAGAGAAGGTACCTGAGTTCATGGCTTTGGATGACCAGCCCATCACTGTGGTAGAGAGTACAGGGTTTTGCCGTCTTTTGAAACTTTTGGAACCACGCTACACCCGACCCTCTCAACACTACATTTCAGGAACCAGCTTTCTGCTAACATGGCAGAGATGCTGATTTTCCTTAAAAAGAACCTTTACTTCATTTTGAAGTGATAGTAAGAGTGTTGATTACTGAATGAGAGAGCGGAAAACTCCAGTAAAAGCACTTTAAGAACTGGCCTTCCTTGATACCAAAAGAGTGGTTTGCAATTTTATTATTTTCACATTTCGGTTTTACTGTAACGCTGTTACTCCAGTAAGTGGAACCTTGTTTTTGTATTTATTTACATGCTCTGGTTAAACTGCTACACCACTTCAAGATTTCTGATCATTTGTAGTAAATTAACTTTACTATAATGCTGAACTAAGCAGAATTAGATTTCTATTTTTTGCTGCTGTGAATGTTAAAGTCAAAGTGTTACACCACTTTGAAGTGGGACTGTGATTACATAATTTATTTTGAGTGTTCTAGATTTGACATCACAAAAAAAGAGGAACAGCAGGATAGAGGTAACCTTTTTTTAATGCACTGCAGAGCTGTTCAGTTGTCAAGCATATACACTGCATTGATTTGATAACTTTAATATATATATATTTTTTTTTAGTCAGAAAGATCTCGCCAGAGTGATCTCGCCATTATTGAAAAATACAATAATAGATAAAATACAATAAAACAATACAACAATAACTAATACAAGACAATAGAAGGATAAGAACAATAATACAATAGAATAAAATAGGCATTTGTAAATACAGTTCTAAAATCCTTCATTCTTTGTATCTCGACCTTAAACTGTATCTGATAATAAACAGTTAAAAGTTCCCTTTTCATACTCCAACTGGCTAAAAACAGGTTTAAAAAGGAGAGCGATCCTCTTCTTGTGGAGCACCAAAGGCCACGCCCCACCAAACACCTCCGACATCCATGGGGCGTGTACACAACCAGTAGTGCTCACCTGTCTTCAGAGATGAAACAGTCATCTTTAAGAAATCGACGGGACTTACAGCTTGAGGAGGTCCTTCCACCTCTCTTTCGCCGCGTGGAAGCCCCACCGAGTGACTTCCTGCTCCATCCTAAAATTCAGATCAGCGCAGACTTTTTCATGTAAACCCCATTTGATAACTTTAATATACTTGAAGTGTGCGCTGTGCAAATACGAGTATCGGATCGGGACTCGGTATCGGCAGATACTCAAATGAAATGACTCGGGGGTGGGGGGG
>JABJVR010000033.1:4321423-4366418 GCA_025773905.1 Chitala chitala | reverse complement strand
CCCCCCCCCCCCCCCCCCCCCCCCCCCCCAGAACCCGAGAATGTATTTAGGCCATCCTCATTTGTCAGATTTTATTTTAATAATTCAGGGAAACTGCCTTCCAAACCTTTGTGAGGGGAAAAACTGGCAGTTAAATTGGTGTTCACATGGAACTTTTTGTGCCTCGATCCAAGGCCAGATCTTTGGCCAGAGAGTGTAAGAAATTATACTTATATCCCACCAGAGGGCTGGAGGGCCATTCCCAGGAAACCCTACCAGCCTTTTTTTGTAAACACACTTCATCAAAGCACGACATCGGCCCCATTATAAACAAACAGCCACAGAGGCCTCTGTTTTATGTCACTTAACAAACAGTTCAGGAGGAGGTGCTGCTTAAAGTCCACAGTTCTCAAGGCAGCTGCAGTGGCCAGATGTGACACTCTGGTCCCCACATTGGCCTCAGTTCCTCCTCGTGCGGCTCTAAACACTAAACGCTACTTTGTGTCACATCCTGACAGCTTAAGCGTTGAGCCATAAAAGTGATGTGGCATGTCATTTGTGGCTATGGACATTTTTCCATACTTAACTTTCATACATAAAATATCTTTAAATGTCACATTTTTATAATTTTACCTTTTTTTAAACTTTACTCCAGAACCTTCTTTTTCTCCCTGACTGCCTTCTCGGTCCACTTTATTGCACCCAATTTTTCTCTCTTTGTCCTACAACAGTTTGATGTTTTAATCACCCCCCCAGTCACAAGCGGCACTTCAAGGACGAGGAGGAGTGGGGGGGGGGGGGGCGCAGAAATACAGGGAAGACGTATGTCTGGCTGGCATGGAGCCCCCTCTTTGTGCCCTTCATTCGGTTCCTCTGTCCTGACACACGGAAGTGGAACTGTAGGAAATAGTGACGTGTGTGGAGGCGAGAGGTCCAGGATGCAGGAAGTGGTGATAAATAACTCACACGCCATTTGTCTCAAGTGATGTTGGTTTTGGATTAACTTGTGAACACTTCAGAGTAATGACATTGGGAGCAATTTTATTAGAAAATTTCACTTAATTGAATAATTTAGTCCGTTGAGCATTAATTGAGCATGACCTTTGTGTGACTGAACTGTCTGTGCAGTGACTGGGCTGATGTCTGTGCTCGGAAAGCCCTGTAAGCTACGAAAAGCCTTTTATGAAGTAAAACAAAACGGCATATGTTCCACTTTCGTGGGCCCAGACAAGTCAGTGATAAAATGCTAACGGCTCTAGACGTAGGCTGGTCATTGACAGCACCTGGAATTAAAACACGCCAGTTGACAAACTGACACCAGGCTGACTGAATGGGAGAACATAAAAGAATAAAGAACTTCAAAGGTCATCGAGCAGACAAGAACGCAGGTGACAACATGTTATGGGTGATGCTTGAAGACACGGTGAGTTTGAGGTACGTTAGTGTGCTGAACACCCAGTGAAACACACCTGCTTGAGCACCAATTGCAAAATCGCAACGCGGCAGCCATGCCTCATCCACGCTGGGCCGACACGCCTGAACTCCAGAAGACTGCGCAGTCTGTCACTTCCCCAGGAAACACGAAGCTTTGAAAAATTCGGATGAATTACGAGGTTGTGTGCAGAGCTAACTTACCAGAGAGCAATTACACGGTGAGGCCTCTGGAACAGAAACAGACAATTCTCAGAGGAGAGCGTGGGCCTCGGTGTGAGCTGTGTTCTTTGGTAATTACGTCAGGGCCATTTAACACTGTTCAACAGGGGTAGACATGCAATGTATCCACGATGCCAGGATTCATGCAGATGCATTACTGTTTACCCAGGAACACAACTGTTTTATTTAGGTAGCAGACAGCAAGGGCCTGACGCTGTTCCTTATCAGAGGACAGGAGCCATTCTCCAAAATTTGTTTTGTCAAGTGCTCCATGATGTGGATTCAAAACCATTGTTCACACAAGGTCTAGAATGGTGCTTTGGTGTTGTGAAAGGTGCCCAGTACTGTGATGGAAAAGCCCCCAGGGCCAACCCAAGGACTTTGTCTTGAAAAACAGTCTGGCTCCTGTCTTCACTGACGAGCAGGATTGTGGGTAGCAGACAGTAGTTCCTGAACTTGAAGTCGGTGCACTTCTAAGATATGTCCCTAAATTTGAAGACCTGAAGATTTTTATCAAGATACAGCTTTGTTGAAGATATGTCGAAGCTTTGATCTTGTCTTTCTTCTGTCGAAATATTTTCGTAAAATATTTCCATGAAAGATAAACATTTTGGTCATGCAAATGCTAATATATTCTAAAAAATGCTGTATCAACCCACTATAATTCCTGGTGTGTTGCCCCTGTATCCTGCGGTGATAGTGAAGACGCTGGTGTGTTGGCAGCAAACTGCACAATTGAGTGTGTGACATGCCAGCTCAGCTGTGAGGACAGCACGCTGGCCACAGAGCACACTGATGCTTCGGACAGGCTTCTGGTACTATGCGGCAGGGCCCAGGGGAGGAAATTCAGGCAGTTTGCTAGCTGCTGGACTTCTGACTCAAGGACAAGCTGAAGAGCATTATACCACAGTCCACAGAAACCCTTAGAGTCACAGCATTCCACTATATTAGGGATAAATACCATGTTCAGCTCACTTCTCTCAGAGAGTCATGGAACCACACGGCGATCACAATATGCTGGAATTCATCGTAACGTTTATTCGTCTTATACCAGAGGACATCAAAAATGTGAAAGTCTGCAGTTGTAAAATCTGAAAATGTAAGGCCTCCTATCAGAGACCACAGAGGTTGTGAAAAGAATCAAGCAGATTCAGAAAGGACTTCAAATATATTTATATTTTTTTGTCAGAGGAATGAATGAAAGCAGCCAGCAGTCTCAGCATGACTGATGACAATTTCTTCTCACCTACTATATTAACATTTTTGGTTTCATGTCAAGTATTTTGGTCCTCTGTTATATTTGTTAGGATTTTTGAAACTCATGGCAAGGACAATGAAATGAAGTGTATATTTTAAGTATATAGTTGAAAGCATTTTTTTTGTTTTCTTAAATATTTAATAAATTTATTGTGTCCATACTCCATGAGATATATCCTAGTCCAAGACCCATCGTCTTGGCTGTCCCAAACTGCTGCATAGTCTGCATGCCTTTCGCTGTGCTGCATGCCTGGTGACCAAGCTCCAGATCCCCCATCTGGCGGTCTGGCGGTCCTCTGAGTATGGGGGAGCTCAGCTGCCGGTCTCTGTTACAGTAGGCTGACTTTCCAGGGTATAAATCCAATACGTGGCGACAGGAGGGAGCACTTGACACAGTGTGTCAGGACCGATTTGGATCTTTCCATTGGCTCTGTGATACGATTCGCTGAGTTTTCTTTAAGTTTTATGAATTTTTTTGCCCTTTCTTGCTTCTTGAGCTCCTTCCTCCCACCTGTGTTGTGAGGTTTTTAGATCCAGGTCTGTGGACATGCCCTTTGATTGGTGGAACAGTGCGGCCTGACTGGAACCTACCAATGAGCAAAGGTTGCGGATTGAAATGTTGGGCGTGGCCAGGATCTGTGCCTGAATGGAGATCAGCTGACCTGTGGTTTCACCACAGCAGCCTGGTATCTGTAACTGAATGGAGATCAGCTAACATGTGGCTCCACCACAGCAGTATCTGTAACCGACAAACCTCAGTTCATCAGAAGCCTTTAGCAGAAGAGACAGGAAGAGCATCACAGGAATATTGTGCCTTTCCTGTAAGCCTAACACAAGCTCTCCACATCACTTCGTATTTATATTTGAGGCCATCTGGGGTCTCCATCTCACTGTGTGTCCCGTCACCTCCGCCTGTCAGTCAGCCGCTGGGTTTCCTCCTTCCCTTCCCTGTCTGTTTGGAGCCCAGGTGCTGCATGATTTCTGGCGCATTTCCTTAAACTTTCGTATCATAAATATTCAATATAGGACTTGTCCGGTTGCCAGGGTTTTAAAGGGGCAGCATGCCCAGAAAAATAAACACCCCATGATTCTTTGTGACTGAAATGGAGAGTGATTAGGAGTTATGTTTCTCCTCAAGAAGGGCTTGCATTCAGAGCTCAGTGCAGCCACCCAGCCGTGGGACAGGAAATTGTTTTATTTAAGATGGCCAGCAGTGTGGCAGAAGCTGGGGGTAGGGGCGCTCAGACCACTGGAGTCAGAACCGCTCTTCTGCTCCTGTCTCAGAAAGCCCTCGTCATTTTTTCTGGAGGAAAAAATTCTTCTAACATTGCCTTTGCATTTCCTATAAATGCGATCACAGCTGGTTGTGTTTTTGCTAATGCTAGCTAATGAGCATTTCTGTTTTGCACTTTGTTCTCATACCAAAATGTCTGCATGCAGGTAAAATGATGGAATGATTTTGCTTAGTTCTGTATCCAGTTGACGTATGCTGTACAGTTCAGTTTTAATGGCTGTTTGGGATTGGCTGTTGCATGTGATAGAGAGGAAGACGTAGAGGAAGACGATATAAAGATATTTACAGAAGGAGAACTAAGGATGTCCTTAACTAAGACGTTCTGTGCTAGCTCCCTGAGTACTAAAAAATGGCCGTCCACTTCTTTCTCCATGGAGATGGGTTAAATGCAGAGAAGAAATTGCTTGTATGCATCCCCCATACTTGGCCCTAGAACATGTTTCCTTTCCCAAAGGGCTGGTGTTTTGAGGCTGCCTTTCCACTCGCCCTTTTCTTGCTGTATGTGCGTGTGTCTGTGTTTCCCTTTCCCTGTTGCTTTACTGGTTTAACTCCACCCTCGCCTGTCTTCACATCTTTGCCCTAGAGCTGCCATCTTTCCCCCAGTGTGGCCCACTGCCCAAAATGCTCATTCCAGTGTCTGTGGGAGTCATTAAACCCAGGGGCCCCCGCCCCATCAAAAATCCAGAATCAACACCCCCTCAAAGGCCTTTGCACTGGCACAAAATTCATAGCCTGAACAGAGAGAGGAATCATGCTATTTGGGAAGGAATGGGGTACAGGACAGGATCACAACCCCTAATTTGAGCTCCGGGATTGCCCAGTGGGGGGTGTTAGGGTGCGGACAAGGGCAACCTGCTTATTTAGGGAACTGGAACTTCTGTTTTTCTTTCCAGTGTCTTTCCAGGTCATGTGATCGGGGACATTGTGATTTTTCCCTCTGCATTACAAATATACTAGTGTCAAAAATACAAAGAGCAGCACAAAATATTTCAGTATTGAAAGTGTTATTCTGAAGAGACAATTCATTCCAGCTTGGCATTTGAATGCTGTGATTTTTTCTCTGCAGTTTGGTGACTATAACATCTCCATGTGTTCTTGCAGGTCATGGCGACTGACGCAGATGGCGGTTCCTTTGGTACCATATCATATTCCATCGGATCCGGCATCAGCAGTGTGACCCCCAACCAGTTCACCATCGGGAAGGAGACGGGCCAGATCTGCACCAGCGTGGCTCTGGACCGGGACCAAGGGCCGTCCAGCTACGACTTCACTGTGACCGCAGTAGACGGGGTGAGTGTGGGTGCCGTCCTTGTAAGGGTCTCATGTACCAGAAGGGATTTGGAAACCACTTGTGACAACAGGCCTTACTGAACAGCGACAGAGCCCCAGAAACCCCTCAGTCTAGGGTTCCAGGATCACATCTCACATTAGCATCTTCTGTAGAGTGTGCCAAGGGTTGTTCTGGATAATGGATGAAGAAAGACAGGAGAAGTTATAGTCGTGGTAAAACAATCAGTATAAAACAGTGGCACTGGGAGTGCCTGTCATATTTGATACTTTTGAGCTAATGGCCCATTGCCAAAATCCCCACCCTCTCCCCCTACTTTGGTTCATATTCTGGTAACTCCACACTCCACTTCCCAAACCCACATACACCTCACCATTAGCAGTTATCCTGATGGAATATGCACATCTACAAAGTTCTATGGAAAACCTCAATTTGGAAATTTTAAGTCTTTTAGTGTTTAGGTACTACAGGTAGTACTAAAGAAACAACAGAACGTTAATCAAACCTTCTGTCTAGAAAACCATAAATATCCAAACCTGAGAATAGATTTGTCTCTGCTGTTTTTCCTCAGGGTGGTCTCAGTTCCATGGCCTATGTGAAGGTGACCCTGGTAGACATCAATGACAACTCTCCCACCTTCTACCCCGTACACTATGCCGTCAGCTTGAGCACACAAAGCACGCCTGGAACATCTGTTGTCCGGGTAACAGCCTATGACCCTGATGCAGGAGCCAATGGGAAGGTGATCTATCGCACAGTCCCTGGTGGAAGCTCCTCCTACTTCACCCTCAACAAAGATACAGGTTGGTCTGCAAAGCAACTGACTTAAGAAAATACCCTCACCACTCTACATTCACTTTCTGATTGTTTCAGTTGTTTAAAATTGAATTAGGATAGCTGGATTGATGTAATCCTAGCTAAAGATAAAGAGATTGCTAGAAAAGATCCAATGATGTATAATTCAGGAGTGATCTCAGGTGTTTTGTAAAGGTAGGTAAAATACAGGTTAACTGTGTTTCTGCAGGCGTGATCTCCCTGTCCCGCTCCCTCCATGGCAAGGCCAACTCTGTCATTCCCATGGTGATCACAGCGCAGGATGGGGGTGGGCGGACTGCCCCTGTCAACGCCCAGGTCAACATCAGTGTGGTGGCTGGCTCAGTGGCGCCTCCTGTGTTTGAGCAGGCACAGTACTTTTTCACTGTGCCTGAGGACGTGCTGCGGGGCACGGAGGTGGGCACGGTGCGGGCGACCAGCAGAAACGGTGAGTCGCAGGCACTCGCCATGCCTGGTAACGCCTGGTAACATACCAAATACATGACACTACACGTTCCGAGATCATCCTGACATGCATGGTCTGCTTTTCAGTGAATTAAAATCACCTCTTCCTTTGCCAGTTGTACAAACAGGTATCCAGATGCTGTGTGCCGCGTAATTCAGGGAAGCTCATTCATCAAATAAATTCCATTTCACCATATTGTTTTCATAACCATTTATTTTTGCTCTCTAATGGCTTTCTGTCACGGTCTTGAAGAAAAATTGTAGTCTGTTTGTGGTTTCAGTGGGGTCTTGAAGGCTTAGTAAACCTGATCTTCATCTTCTGCCCATCAGGGGTCTCCAGGGATGTCTTCTACACAGTTTCGGCAGGCGATCCAGATGGCTATTTCACTATTGATGGGAAAACAGGTGTGCTAAGAACCAGCCTGCCGCTGGACCATGAGATGCGGCCCTCGCTAGAGCTGGAGGTGCAGGCGCGCAGCGGCTCGCCGCCGGCCTTCGGCCAGACCCGCGTACGCATCACGGTAGCCGACGTCAATGACAATGCGCCCATGTTCCTGCCCTCCTCGTCCGAGTCGTTGCTGCTGCCAGAGGACACGAAAATGGGGAGAGTGGTTTACCACGTGAAAGCCGAGGATCGCGACTCGGGCCCCAACGGGCAGCTGAGCTTCGACCTGGTGTCAGCCAGTGGGCAGCGCACCTTTGGCGTGGAGCGCAGCAGCGGCGAGGTCCGCCTCATCGGCAGTCTGTCGTACGAAACCGTGCCGCGCTACGACCTGCTGGTGACGGCGCGGGACGGCGGGGCGCCCCAAATGAGCGCCACCTTCACACTTGTTGTGCACGTGCAAGCTGAGAATGACCAGGGCCCAGTTTTTGACACTCTTACTTATCGTGTTGAGCTGAAGGAGGGCACACCCCTGAACACCCGCTTTCTGCAGGTACGCGCACTTAGCAGGGAGGGTACCGGGACATTCGGAGGCCCAACCTCCTCGCTGTCGTACCATTTGCGTCCGGACGGCGATGCGGCTGGATTCGGCATTGCCCCAGACAGCGGGTGGCTCTTTGTGAGAAGCGCACTGGACCGCGAGGCGAAGGACCTGTACCTTCTGACGGTGCTGGCCTCCTCAGGAAGCGGTCAGCAAAAGAAGACCGGCAGCGCGACCGTGCGGGTGTCGGTGACGGATGAGAATGACAACGCTCCGCGGCTCACGCAGGAGCGGGTCTTCCTGCCAGTACGCGAGAACCTGCCCTCCGGAACTGGCTTCGGGAGGGTTACCGCCAGCGACCGCGACGCTGGCCTCAATAGCCGCCTCACTTATCGCCTGCTTCACGCAGACAGAAACTTCCAGATCAACTCCCAGACAGGTAGGTATAATCCCAGACCAAGAAAGCCATCCTCCAAAAACGTGGAACAGAGGCCTGGTTTAATGGTGGGACCATGGATGGTATCCAGTGCATTTTATTTCTATATAGAGGCAGAGTGCTTAGCAAAGATTTATTAATCAGAACAACCAATATGCATGACATGTAAAATGAATGATACATAAAATAATAATTAAATAAATTAAATCATTTTAATTAAAAAAAATTTTAAGTCCTTGAGTAAAGCAGGGTGAAACAACCACAACAGTAATAATGATAACAGTATGCCCTGTGATGGTGTCCCCTGCCCTGCGCCCTGTGCCTCCTGGGATGGGCTCCAGGCTCCCCGCAACCCTGACCTGGATATGCGGTATAGAGACTGGATGGATGATAACAGTTAAAGGTTATCCTCAGAGACACAGAGGCAATGGGCCAGGCTAGGTGGTGTGAGGTTCAGTCTGGCATGGTGAAGCCCTGGGTTTGTGCCCTGGGGCGTCTTTAACTGCCGCCGTCCTTCCTAATCCCTCTCTGCACACAGGTGTGCCTGATCACAGCCCAGTGCCAGGGCTCTGATGCATCCTTACCTTTTTTTAAAATATTTACTCTCATTTTCTCATTCTGTTGCTCTGGCCCCTTCTCTAACATTTCTCTCCTATCTCTTCCATCTCTCTCTGGCGCCCTTGTCTGCCCAGGTGAGATTAGCACTCGGAGTGCGCTGAACCGTGAGCACCAGTCCAGCTACCAGCTGGTGGTGGTGGTGCAGGATGGGGGCACACCCCCCCGCAGCGCCACAGGCACCGCCCACATCACGGTACTGGACGAGAACGACAACGCGCCCTCGTTTGTCCCCACGCCGCCTGCAGCGGGGCTCGTCATTCAGGTGAGACCTGCCTGCGTACAGACGAGCTGCTCCCCCAAGCCCACGTCTCTCAGCTCTGTTTATAACCACATGTGCTCCCCGCCTCCCACCAGGTACAGGAAGGCCAACCCCCTGGCTCCCTTCTTGCGACGCTGCTTGCCAAAGACCCAGATGAAGGAGAGAACGGGACTGTGTTCTACACACTGTCAGGTAAGACAAGGAGCCTGTATTACCTGTCAGAAAGATCCAAGGATTCTGCACATTTGCAAACAAGATTTTTGACAGCACCAGTTATGCAGTCAATATACTAGACACTGCTTGGTTAGTAAATGAAATTATTTTTTGTTACACACAACCTACCAAAGCCATGCAGTGTAACAGAAAATACAAAGTGCATAATGTTCCATTTGTAAGGCACTATCCAAACTGGTAAACAAGGCTTTGCTGCATGACAACCTCTTCCTTATTTACACTGTCTGTTACTCAGTTCCATTCAGGTGAAACAGAACACTATATGAAAAGCGTTTTTACTTGCTTTCAATCCTTTACTGCATTCCAGACAGCCAATCACAAAGCTTCACCGCCTGACACATTTTTCCCCACTTCCTGTGCTGTGCATGCAGGCCTCAGGGCCGAACGCTTCACTCTGAACCCCAGCACAGGTGAGCTTCGCTCTTCTTCCCCGTTGAGTCGAGCGGAGCGTGCCGAGTACAGCCTCACCGCGATGGCCTCCGACCGCGGCCAACCTCCTCAGAGCTCCACGTGTGCTTTGCTCGTCCAGGTGAGCCCCCCCATCTGACACCCTACCCCACCTGGCCATGTGCCAAGTGTCACCGGTCCTTAATCCCCCACTCGAGTGCCGGGGCCGGTTCTGTGACAGATTAGCACAGACGGGCAGCTTGCTGAAGCGCTGCCTGCAGAAACACAGCCACCCCATAATACGGGTCTGCGAGGTGAGCCGTAAGACCCAGGCCTCAAGGCGCAAACCCCAAATGGTACCGGATGGGGAGCTGAGTTCAATCGAACTTTTGTGTTCCACATTCTCTTCTAAAAATAGGCCACCAAAAAAAAACACTAAAAGCTGGGAAGTTGGCATGTTCTCACTGTATGTAATTTTGATGGTCACAAGATGTTATTCTCACCTTTTGGTACCATTTATCACGAGAGGGATTTTGTCCAGTGACAGAGAAAATACACGTGTGTCAAAACACTACCAGCTGCACTGTGACAAGAAGCAGATGGAGATTTGGTCCAATCATGGTGAAAGCCAGGAACTTCAGCACTTTCAGCACGGTAGCCTAGCACAAAATATATCCCATAAATAACACCATAGAAGCACATTTGGACCAAGTTTGGAAAAAAAATCTTTGTGAAATCAGGTTGCTGAAGAAGGCATGCATGGTTAATCTCATACGCAAGTTTTATTTTAAATAAATGTGTAGTAACTGTTACTGTACAAATTATAAGCATCTTCATCCAGCTTGTTACCAAGTGGAAAAAAACATTGACTAAAATAGATTTTCGTTTATACTCATACACAGAATATGCCTGACAGCACTGTAATGCTTTCTTATTATTTCATCAAGTATTGCTGACACTTGATGAAAACATGCATTTGTTTGATCTCTATTGTACCCCATGTGTTCTCCTTTAGGTGCTCAGCTCAAGCAAGGCCACTGTCAAAACGAACTCCCTGTCAATGACCCTTAACTCAATGGAAGGAGCTAAGCCAGGTTCCATAATTGGTTCTATCAGTTCACATGGTCAACAGATGCAAGGCCAGGTGACTTACCTGGTGGTAGGTGGCACAGACAGGGATGGCACGTTCATGGTAGACCACCAGACAGGGGACGTGTACCTGGCTCGGGAGCTGGACTATGAACAGGGAGCTCGTTACACGTTGCAAATCGAAGTAGAGGATTTATCCCAGGCCTTCCCCAGCAGCCGACTGGTCCACTTGGACATCAATGTGCAGGACAGTAACGACCATGCACCTCAGTTTCCTGAAGACCCCGTCACCATCGTTGTTTCTGAGAACACGCCGCCCGGATCATCCGTCTACACTTTCCAGGCCACTGACGGGGATGGCGGCGGACCCAACAGCGAGGTGCGCTATTCCGTCCTGCACCGCTGGCCTGACACTGACATGCTGACTCTGGACCCATCTACCGGGGTCCTGAATCTGGCCCAAAAGCTGGACCACGAGGTCACCCCTTCACTCTTCCTCGTGGTGAGGGCCATCGACTCCGCACCCGATGTGGCCGAGCGACGCTGGAGCTCTGTGACGGCTCGCGTCTTCGTGACGGATGAAAACGACAATGTGCCGGTCTTCAGCTCTCCCGCTGCCGTCAGCGTCATGGAAGACCAGCCCGTGGGCTTCGTGGTGCTCTATGTCATGGCTCATGATGCTGACCAGGGGGAGAATGGCCGTGTGTCGTACCGCATCCAGGCAGGAAACACCGGGGGCAGGTTCAGCCTCAATGCCAACACAGGTGAGCTCCTCAAGGTACCACGGAGCTTTTAAATCAACAAACCAGAGGAGGCTAATACTGCTGGGGTCTGCTAAAGACCATCTTTGAACACGAATTTCAATCACTGTATAATTATAAAGGTTCTGTAATTTTTTGTCAATTGTTTGCTGACGAGTTTAAGAATCCTCTTCTTGATTGCATATGTAACATGTTTTGTAAACAAGTTTATTTACCGTGTGAACTCTGCTGTCTATGGTGTCCTTAACTAAACGCTTTTTTTTCCCAGTTGCAGTAATCTTATTTTCAAGGTGGCCTGGGATTAATTTAGTCCTCCTGGCTAGTGGCCTGGCCTTGACTTTTGAAAAACTCATTTCAGGACACATTTTCTGCTTTTCATGTCACAGATGAATTCCCATTCTCCCCACTTCATGCTTCAGAAGCTCTGAGCTCAAATTGTCAGGGCCTGAACAAGCTCTGTATTTCAGAGACCAACCCTTCCCCATAGCACTTCAGCAGATGTGTCCTGTGTATTTTTATTTGTCCTGAGGAGCAGGAGTTTGAGGAGCCTCAGCAAACTCTCTAAGCCCAGCCACAGGGACGTGCTGCTAGGAAGACAAAAAGGCAACGGCACCCAGCTCAGAATTTTAGAACTTTGAACTGAGGATCAACTTTACTCACTAAGCCTTTTACATTTCAAAAGGATTCCTTACTCGAAATTTACAAGATAATTCCTAACAGAGGCGTGTTACTTTAGAACCTGTGAGCGGAAAAAAGCGGGTCTGACAAAGTGGCCGTTGTCTGAACTGTGCGCTGTTTGTCCACAGTCAGAAAACGTAAAACGTGCCGTGCAGACCTGAGAGTGAATGAAGTACAGGCGTGACCCTCTCTGCTCTCGTTAGTAAGAGGAGTTTGGGGAACAGTGTGGTCAGGCTGGCATGAAGTTTGAGCTGGATGGCGTCCAGCTAGTTTGTGCCTCAGAGCTACAGTTCACCTAAGTAGATGGGCCCCCGTACAGAGATGTGACTCGCCGGTTGTCATGCAGCACTCTGATTTGTACTGTGTGTACAGTGCCCTGGCACTCACCTTACACCTCATTGCTGTCATGGGAACTTATTTGCTGAGCTATGTGTTAGCAGTTCCATATGTTGGAGTACAGTGTATTTCATGCAAACACACACACACACACACACACACACACACACACACACACACATTCTGAACGCATTTGCAATGAATACATTGAACAACTGGCCTAATCTTCCATCAGAAACGTTACGATTAAGTGCACGTGTGTAAGCTGAGATTTCAGTTTAGAGTCAGAGCAGAGGAGAACCTAGCTAAGAGTACATGGTGAAGACATGTCTCTAATTTCTGAAGCAACAAAACATCATCAACTATCATCCATTCTTCAGTGCTCATAAATAAAAGAAGCAACACTAACGTTTGATTAAGTCAGATTTTGGCCCCTCCCTCTTATCTTCCTCACCTCATCCCCCCAGGCTCCCTGTCTATTCTGAAGGCTTTGGACCGTGAGGAGCAGGCCATTTACAACCTCACTGTTGTGGCCGAGGACCACGGGACACCCCAGCACTCTACTTCCCAGTTGCTCTCCGTCCAGGTGATCGATGTGAACGATGAGGCGCCCTGGTTCCAGAACAGTGAGTTTGAAGCTCAAATCTTGGAGAACGAGAGCCCAGAAACCACTGTCCTTACCATATCTGCCTCTGACAGAGATCAAGGTGAGCCCCAGCCCCACGACAGATGGGCAGCGTGCAATGTTATGACCATTTCTCTATTCTCAGTGTAGTCTGAAAACTATGGAGCGTGTGTGTTTAGTGTGTTTTATTACACATTAACTTTTTGTTGGACCACTGCTGCTCCTTTGTCGAAGTATTGTACGTGCTTTACTATTGTGTCTTGATGAACAACAGTTGCTTTTAATTGTCCACGAATGTGTGTGTGTCTGTGGAATGGCGGCGTGCGGCTTGTGGTACATTCTCCAAGTCTTAGTCTGGAACTTATAACTCCAAGGAGTATAAACTTTCTGCGTAGGGCCAGATAATGAAGCAAACAGGTGATACTGCCAGAGCATTTTCAGTTAGCACGCAATCTGGCACACACACAACCCACGGAGAGAGGGAAGGGGCCAAACTGCTTACAAAGCAGAACGAACAACAAACAAATGAAGTGTGGTCTCACGGGAGGGCTGCTGCACTTACACGTTAGAACAGGAACGTCTGCCAAGCAAACGGTGAAACCCCACACTCCAAGGGTGCGCTGAGCACTAGGGGTCATGAGTGATGCATCTTGATTCTGCGGTTTGCTTTGACAAAGCATGGTCCTTCCCTCCTAGGTACCAATGGCCATGTGACATATGGAGGCGTCGCAGAGGAAGGGTTTACCATCAACCCGGTAACCGGTGTCATCACAGTCACCAGGGCTCTTGACCGCGAGATCCAGGATCACTACACTTTGACAGGTATATTTTTAAAGGAGTGCGCTGGAGGACCTTTTCACTGAGCTAACCCATGTGGTACACCAACCCACACTGATATGTTCAGTGTCTTAGCTCGTTTTTTGGGGGCCTAGTTTTAGCCCATGTCCTTTCCCTATGTCCTTTCTCACCGGATCCAGTAATGAACTGGATCCTACCTACAATGACTCTACCCTTTTGCCTGCTCACTGTGGTCTACTTTCTTTTTTTTTCTATGTTCCCCAACCAGTGTATGCAAAAGATGGTGGTCTGCCAGCCAACTTTGCCACAGCTAAAGTGAGGATCTCAGTGTTGGACAAAAATGACAATTTTCCAACATTCGGGAGACTCTTCTACAACCTAGAGGTTCCTGAGAACCTACAGCCTGTGGAGTTGTTCACCCTGAGGGCCACTGATCAAGATACTGGAGACAACGGAGAAGTCGAGTACAGAATCACAGGTCAATGAATGTCTGACATACTTTAGCCCAATTGCATGTTAAAATCTTGAATGAGACTTGTTTGGGTATACACATAACGTGTCTAAATACGTATGTTTTTTGTACCTTTGCAGCCGGTGACCCGGAAAATGATTTTAGTCTGGACAGAAGGTCGGGAGTGCTGTCGACCTCCAGGCCCCTTGACCGAGAGAGGAAGTCCAGCTACTCACTCACCGTCTTGGCTCAGGACCATGGAACTCCACCACTCAGCAGCACCACTGCTGTGGAAGTCACTGTCTTGGACATCAATGACAACAATCCTAGGTTTGAGCGCAACAGCTACACTGTGGACATCCCAGAGGACGCATCTGTAGGCTCACTGCTGCTAGAGGCAAAAGCCACAGACAGTGACGAGGGGCTAAACGGGAAGATACTCTATTTCCTGAGCCCAGAGGCTATGGGTGCTTTTGCTGTGGACCCAGACACAGGTCGGATTACCATAGCTACTGAGCTGGATCGTGAGAAGCAAGCATCTTACAGCTTCCAGCTGTGGGCTGTGGACTCATCCCCGAGTGGTCCTCGCAATGGCACAGCTCAGGTGATGGTACACATCCAGGACGTGAATGACAACGCGCCGTTTTTTGTCCAGGACCCACTGGTCATCAACATCTCAAGCGGCAGCGTGTCCAGCCACCAGATAGTGGCCACCATGAGGGCTGAGGATAAGGATTTTGGAGCCAATGGTTCTGTCTTCTACCGCTTTGCCAGCCCAGTGCGTGGCTTCACCATCAACTCCTTGACAGGAGCAATACAGGTGACGGAAAACCTGAAATCTCTGACTCAGAGCCAGCGAACTCTTATTGTGGAAGCTGTGGACCAGGGCAGCCCTGCTCAGTCCTCTCTGGGTGTGGTGATCATCTACATCAAAGAGGAGGACTACAGGGGAATCCGCTTCTCCCGCAATGCTAGAGACGTCAGTATCCAAGAGAATGCAGCCAAAGGTTTGTATGAAATAATGTACAACGTATGCCATACCGCTCAGGACAGTTTTACGCATTACAAACTTGGATAACAAGATTTAGATAAATTCATTTGATAAACTCTTGTCTGTATAAAATTAAAGCTACCATGTCTATAAATATTTATCTCAGAAGTACATTTACTATTCTGACTTACAGTAACCATATAATATACACCACCACAGTGTGTAGTTCACTGTTGGCCTGAAATGGGCCCTTTTTTTGACATTTATGTTCTCTTGCATTCTTCTGCCAGGAACTGCCGTTGTGCAGGCAGTGGCTCAGTACCCAGATGGAACACAAACAGGCATTGCCTACAGCATCTTCAGTGGCAACCGGATGCAGTCCTTCGGCATAAACCCCAGCACAGGTGCGGTTGCCACTGTGAAGACGTCATCATCTGTTATCCAATATAGGGAGCTCAAAAAGTGTTCAATAAACCCTCAACAACCACCCTTTTTCAGGTGAAATTCGGGTCCAGAGTTCTAACGGACTGGACTTTGAGGACACCCCTAGACTCCGCCTAGTGGTGAAGGCTGAGACCACATCCTCCAGCTCCTACATGGCAATCAATCTGATCCTGCAGGATGTAAATGACAACCTGCCACGCTTCCAGCTGCAGAACTACGTAGCGTACATGTGGGAGGCACAAGGCTACGACCTTCCCATCATCCAGGTACCAGGTTTCACTGCGCTGCTCGTTAATGTTTCTTGTAGTTTTTTGAAAACGAAACTTATTTTGAAGGCTAAAGCGAAACCTGTGTTGGACGAAGGATTTCTCGATTTTATTATGTATTTTTTTGTTACTCAGACTGAGTTAGAAGCTTTAGGAACACAGACAAAGAGAAGCTATGTCGTCCTATTGTTTCCAAAACGTTTCATCCAAGATAATGCATTGCACATGAAGCATGTAGCGTTTTTTTTTTATCCTGTCACATTTTTTTTACTTGAAATTCCTTTGCTCAGGTTGTGGCTCATGACCCAGACCAGGGTCCTAATGGTCAGGTGACCTACTCCATCAAGTCCTCCAGCATGAGTGGACTGTTCAGGATCAACCCAGCCACAGGCAGCATCACCACAGCAGCCATTATGGACAGAGAGATTTGGACACAGACTATGTAGGTGGATTCAACTATAACACAGCATCCTTTCCTTACTTTATGTATAATTGGATTTTCGTGTGGTGGGCAGCCCTCCATTTTTTTATGTGTTCATTAGGTTATAAATGTTAATCTTACTTCACTGTAGGAGATACAGTTGATGTGTATTTCAAGAAGTTGCGTATTCAGAACCAAACATAATACGTATACTGTTGTATTGTAAGAGAAGGGAGGAAGGCATAACTACTGGGTTGTTTTCGGTTGGCTCAGACTCACAGTCACTGCGACAGATCGTGGGGTTCCCAGATTGGTCGGCTCCGCCAATGTCACAGTGATCATCGTGGACCTGAATGACAACAGTCCCACAATCCCCTTGCCACGAGAGATCCGCGTGCTGGAAAGTAGGTGACCTAATGCACGAGCTCACATTTTTTTCCAGCCGGCAGTAAACTCTGTTTTCCCAGCCGTGATCAGAATTAATCACAGTACTAATGCCTTTCAGTGACACAGAACCAATATACATTAACACACATTTTTAACAAAATGTGGTTATCTGGCAAATTTTCAGACACCCTGATTGGAACAGAGATCACACAAATAACAGCCAACGACGTAGACTCCGGTCCTACCTTGGCTTATTCTCTTCGTCTGGATACCTACACGCAAGGCAAGTTTGGGATCCACTGCTATGGAGGTGGAGTGTCCCTCACCGCCCCATTGGATTTTGAGGAGAGGACGTGGTACACACTGACCATCTATGCCTCAGACTCAGAGCACCAAGGTGAAGCCAACCTCACCATTATTGTTGAGGACGTGAATGACAACGCCCCAAGCTTCACCCAGGACCTCTACCAGGTGCCTCATTTTCAGTTGGTCCTTCATCTTTCACCAAACATCTTTGTTTTTGTTCTGCATTTTTACAACACACTTTTGAAAGTAAGGGATACTTGAAAAGCTTTGTAGTGGCCTGTTGTCTGTCCAGTGTGTATTTCACTGAAGTTGGTCCCTAATGTCAGCTCAAGATATCACACATGGTGCCATATTCACGAGTTCCACCTAGCTCCCTTTCACTGACATCATCCTGTGTTTGTTGCCAAGTAACAAGGAATCCAGTTAACACCTGTCTTTTGTAGGTATCACTGCCTGAGCACTCCCCACCAGGCACATCTGTCATCACCGTAACTGCTACAGACCGGGACTCTGGGAAGAATGGGAAGATCACCTACAGAGTGATGTCATCCACTAGGGATGGCTTTCACATTGACGCCAGCAATGGTACGGAGCCTGTCCCATTAAACCTTCTGCTTTTATGTTCTTACCTCACATGGAATTGCCATCTCAGACACTGCATCAAAGTCCTTCAAGTTACATTAATTCTGGCACTCCAGTATTATTTCCTGAGAATGACTTTAATCTTAAAGGCCTGCTTAACGTATTAACATTTTGGAAATACATTTGGGTGATTGAAGGTTACTGATTCATGAAATGTAGTTCACATTTTATTCAATATTGTTAAGACAGGAAGTGCTTAATAAAAGAAGAGTGACATAAAACTTTATAGGGTTTGAACAAATGCATGAAAATGGCTACCTTCTGTACAACAGTAAAAAAATATATATAAATATACATATTTTTTATCCAGGTACCCTATTCATAAATCAGCAGGCAGACTTTGATCCAGAAAGCCCATCAGTCACCGTGGTGATTGAAGCTAGAGATGGAGGCACCCCGCCACTGTCATCGGTCACCACTGTCCAGGTACAGTTGTCTGATGTCAATGACAATGCCCCAGCATTCCACCAATCAGAGTACAGAGCCGCTGTCTCTGAGGACATTCTCCCTGGGGCCACTGTCCTCACTCTGGAGGCAGTGGACGCCGACCTGTCACGGGACAACTGCGGCTTTGACTTCGCCATCGCCAGCGGCAACGTGGGCAACGCCTTCCAAATCGAGAGCAGCGTGCGGTACTTGGAGGGCCGCGGCTTCCAGACAGTGGGGACTCTCATCTTAGCGGAGTGCATGGACTTTGAGGTAGCGTCCCGATACAACCTCACCATAGTGGTCTCTGACCGTGGTATCCCACAGCGCAGCTCCAGTGTCTCTGCCCTGATCACCGTAGCTGACGCCAACGACAACCCTCCGTCCTTCGCCCGTGCTGAGTATAGCGTGGCGCTAAGCGAGGGGGCAGCCGCTGGCACAGAAATACTGCGCCTGACAGCCACTGACCCTGACTCTGCCCCCAACGCAGAGATCCAGTACGCTATCAGCTCAGGAGATGACCTGGAGCTCTTCACCATAGATCAGTGGACTGGAGCGCTCCGGCTGCGGCGTTCACTAGACCGCGAACGACAGCCCTCCCACGTAGTCATTGTGCAGGCCTCTGATGGCAACGGCTACTTTGCACTGGTCCCTGTCATCATTGAAGTAAAGGACATCAACGACAACCAGCCTTACTTTCCGATACAAATGCTGACAGCAAGCATACGAGAAAACCAGCCCCCAAATGCTTTAGTAACCGTCCTGCATGCCATTGACAATGACAAAGGTATGTATGGCCAACTGCGGTACTTCATGGTGGACAGCAACGCTGGACAAGGAAAAGATGTTTTCTCAATTGACCAGGTGTCAGGGGAGGTACGGTCCCGGACAACGTTCGATTTTGAGAAGGTAAACTCTTTTGACTTTGTTGCGCTGGCAGCAGATGCAGGAAACTTCTCGGCCACTGTGACAGTGCAGGTGTACGTGACAGGGGAGGATGAGTACGACCCCCTTTTCACCTCTTCGGCCTTTTCCTTTGAAGTTCCAGAAGGGGCTAAAAAAGGGCAGAGCATTGGCCAAGTGCTGGCGACCGACGAAGATGGTGGCGTAGATGGCGTCATCCTGTACTCCCTCAGTGGCCATTCTCCATACTTTGATGTAAACCAAACCACAGGCGTCGTCTTCTTGAAGATGGACAGCTCCGGAAGCCACAGTGGGGCAGGTCGTACAAAGCGAGAGGCTCGGCTAATGACGCTGGACGTGATGGCTCACAGCCCACTGGAAACCTCACGTGTGGCCACTGCCCAGCTCACAATTGACGTAACACAGACCTCCTTTGGCCTGGCTCCTGATGTGAACATCTTGCTAATCATCGTCATTGCCGTCTCGCTAGGTGTCATCATTATATTGGTTGTGATAGCCATAGTGTTATTCCTGGTGAAGTCCAGGCAGAAGAAGAAGGGGCAGGGGGCCAACAGTGGGGCCGCTTCTCCACAAGGCACTGCCCTGCAGAAGCTGGATGAGACTACTGGAAGTGAAAGGATCTACCACCAGACTCTCCCAGGTTATGCCAATGACCAAGGAGGAGCAGGCGGTGGGCCCTACGCACGAGGTGGTTCTCTTGACCCCTCTCATTCCAGTGGACGTGGCTCTGCAGAGGCTGCTGAAGATGATGAAATCAGGATGATCAACGAATATCCACGCGTGTCCAGCATTTCTTCCTCCATGCAGGAGCACATCTCTGCCAGAGGACCTGACTCTGGGATTCAGCAGGATGCTGACCAGCTGTCAGACATCTCCTATGAGCCAGGGGCCTTGGATGCTGGCCAGTGGTTCAAGGGAAAGAAACTTGGAAGCCTGAGCGGGACTCTGCTCTCTGGCCAGCATCCCATCTACAGGGATGAAGGCGGGGGCTATTTAGGAGTAGGGAGAGGCTTGAACATTTCTCACCCCAAGGACTATGCCTTTCCGGAGGATGGGAAGCCCTCCATAGATGGCTCCCTCACAGCCATTGTAGCCAGTGACGAGGAGCTTCGGGGCAGTTACAACTGGGATTACCTGCTCAATTGGTGCCCACAGTTCCAGCCCTTGGCTAATGTGTTCACAGAAATCGCCCGGCTAAAGGACGAGAATGCCCCACCCAGCAATCCCCGTCGGCCCTTCCAGCCAAAGTCTAAGGCTGACCCAAAGCCCAGGATTGACCCACCTCCCCTCATTACTTCTGTGGCCCACCCCAGTGCTAAATCAGTGCCCCCGAAACCCGCCGTTGGACGGACATTCCCTCACCTGGCATCTCTGCGGCGGTCACCCATCAGTCACGAGGGCTCCATTTCCTCGGCGGCCATGTCTCCCAGCTTCTCCCCCTCCCTGTCCCCGCTGGCTGCCCGCTCCCCGGCCGTCTCGCCCTTTGGGGTAACACAGGGCCCTTCAGCCTCCATGATCAGCACAGCAGAACACTCACTGGAGCACAGCGAGGAGGCGGAGCTTAGGATCTAACGCAACTGAGGGGTGGAGGCTGCTGATTGCATGCGTCAGTTTGATGAAGATGCTCCATTCCTCCTCGCTCCTAGAGTAGCGAAGGGTCTTGGGGAGAGAAGTCATCCCCCCACAGCCGTCTCAGTGTTAATCTGTGTAGATAATTGTGTTGTGTTGCCTCACTGGCTGGCCAGGAAGCTCATGTTCTGGAGAACCCTTTTGGAGCTTCAGAGGTGCAGTTACACAGTGTTTCTTTGAAGCAGGCCAAAATGGCTGCCATTGTTACTTTGTTGCACCAGTTTGATAAATGTCTATAACTGATTGGGGAAAAAAATATCCAGTTACTTCCACATTAGAATTACAAAATTAAGGTGTTTGTTTATTTTTATCAATTTTTTAATAAACACTTTTGTTTCTTGGACAGACATTATTACCTCACGTCAAGAGGTCCTCCCCGACATATCATGTGTAAGTTTGTTTGCTGTAGACTTAAGAATTGCTGTTTCAATTGTGGACTGAATAGACAATTAACATCTGTGATGTGGGAAACTTGGGAAACTTGTGTTTTGATAACTATTTATATATGAAAAGCAAGTGGTCGCTCCAGTGCAAAGCGAAGCGACAGTAGAGTAGGTCTGTTTTCAGTATGATGTATATTGTAAGCATTTCATGAGGTGGGCCTGGCAGATCATGTGCTACGTCTGCTTCACCACCTTTGAGGACAGCTGGCTGTGGACCGATGGAAAATAGCTGACCTTTTCTGGTGGAGACTGGGACCTTGCACTTCTTACAGAGTTTCACAGCGCACCTGCTGACATGCCTCAGTGGTTTGACCGTGTGTCAAACACATGCCTCGAGCCAAACTTGCTCATCTACAGCTGCAGTCTACCCATTATTTCCAATGGAGAACATTCACCTGCAGTAGATACAGCAGAACATTTGCTGTTGACAGGTGACCTCAGCGCCCACCTGTATTAGGGCCAGCATCGCTGAGGCCCTGTGACCTGGGTCGACCGCTCCCCTCCCTGCTCTCATCTCTCGTCTGCCTTTCAGCAGCAAACACCAGGAACCATGGTTGAATATGAAGGTCATCATATAATATGTTGTAGAAGGTTCTTGTGCTCTGCTGTTTCTGTAAATAGAAAGGAATGGGTCAGATACCCTTCAGGGTTTCAAGGCAGCTGTGTTTCTTTTATTGTTTGTTAAGTGAAGAAAGTTCTGGTCACAGCAATATTATGTTGGGTTTCAGATGGTTTTATCTACTCTAGCCCAGGTGAGGGGTAAGTGACAGCCTTATAACTTTGGAGTTGTAGTTTAATGTGGGTTACAACCTTTTTTACAGTGTTCTGTGTCAGTGGTGATGGCTTCCTTCTAAACAGGCAAGATGAAATCCAGACCACAATGGCCTTTAAATTGTCATGCTCTGCCTCCCCCACCAATCCGCCCAGAATCGAGTTAAATCACAGAAATCAGGTGTGCTGAGGCTTGCAGGCAGATTCTGCTCCTCCGTTCCCCGCAGAACCAGTTCTCTTTCCTCACATGAATACTCGCAGCTGCGGTATAATGAGAATGTGAGGTTATGTTCTCTTAAGGGCAGGATGGCCTCCAGTTGGATCCAGTGCAGCTTTCAGATGTCTGCCAGCATGTAGACAAAGAAGTGGCTGTTGGAGCTGTTGCCTGTTTATTTCAAGCACATAATAAATTCCAACCTGATCCAACCAATCTCAGTCCCAGTGCCCCCCTCCCTCCAACCCCAGTTCATTTTTTAATTTAAACTCAGTCTAGATCAGGGGAAAAGACTTTAGATGGAATTGTGTTGCAGACATCTGACTTTGTCCTTTAAGCAGAAGTAATTTGTATAATTTTTAATTATGGAGTCATTAGCGCTGCAGCAGCTTACAGGTTCAGAAGAGACACTGCTGTCAGGAAACAGATGAAGGGTTCAAGGCTGTTTCTCACAGGGACTTCACAAATGCATACCTATGCCCAGGGTGGGGGGGCTGTCGATGGCAGCTATGTCTGAGGAGTAAAAATGGCAGTGATGCGTCACAATGCAAACCAAACCAAACCAGAAGAGGAACATCTGTAAGTCATGTACGTTGACTAGTGAGAGCATGGAGACCTCTTCATCTTTTACACTGAGGCCCACAGGCCAACCCAAGTTGTATATATGTAAATAATCACTTCTTATAAGCCTCCACTGATCTGAACCCTTCTGGGGCTGCGGGAGATCTGGCTCAGTTAACAATCCAAACTGGACACGGTTTCAGAAGTTTGGAACAATGTACATATGTCTGACGTTGCTCGGTAATTAAGGGACGTTGCTCTCCTGTGTTTCTTCACACGGTCCACAGACATGTTTACACAGCGATGACGGATCTCCCCCTTGCTGCTGCACCAGGGAAAAATAAAGCAATATGTTCTTTGATGAGCCCAGGTGAGCCCATTTAATGGTGGCAGAAGCTGCCAGAGCACCAAAGGACTCAACAGAGAAATTTTATTCACCAGGTAGATGAAGAAGAATACAGAACTGTGCAGAAGTTCATTAGGTTGCTTCTGATGTTCTTCCTGTAACTGAACCGTTTTTAAACTTGGTATTGCTGAGATTTTGTAGAAACATTAGTGAAAGCACAGCATTTTTACTGTTCCTTTTCTCTGCTTCAGTTTTCTTGGGTTAACGTCTCCTACAGTAAATCGTCATATAGTCAGGTGTCAAGGAACACATTGTATTGGGACCTGGCTGTTGCCAGGACAACAGCACCAGACAGTGTTTTAAGAGGAGGCTAAAGAGGGCAGACGGGTGGGTATCACAGCAATGGAGTTAAGTTGTATGGATTCCCACAGTAGCAGCAAAGTTGTTGCTCTCTGTGGTAATTATATGTCTTTCAAGGGAATCCCCTCCCATAACACTGTGATTTTAATGAAATCATCACTCAGATGGGATTCCTGCCTCCCAGACATCAGGGAGGATGAGGTGAGGACCGATGTTGTTACCCTGATGCAAAAGAGGAACAAAACAGGAACACAGAGGGACCAGAGTAGTTACAAATCATGTCGCTTCCCTAGGTGATGAGACAATAAGATGGAATTTGACCTATCTTCAAACAGCAATATTGTAAAGACCTAGGAGTGCGAACAAAAACCATTAAAATGAAAAGTAAAACCTTGTTGATTTTTTGTGAAGCTGTTTCACACAGCATTGTTGCTATGCTTCCGCTTCTGATGTGGAAACTGTCAAATTTAATTTTATATATAAGGGCCACATGAAGGAGGTTCAGGCTAATGTTAACGAAGTAATTTACTACTTTATTAGTGTTAAAAAAAAGTACACTGAGCTATGAATTCAACTACAAAAACCTTTAACGTGAAATGATGCTTGGTTAACATGGTGATTGATGATTCAAAATTCCATTCAGTTCTGCATGGCAACCGGTTCCCAATGTCATATAAATATGATGTCCACTTTGTGAATCCATCACACCCTCCTTTGCTGCACTGTTTGTGGTCCATTTCCATGACCCCGCTGCCCCTCTGACCAGTCTCCTGGTTCTGATTCAGTAGTGGAGGGAGAAGTATCTGAAAATCCACTCTTAGTGGGCAATAAAACACACACTCTGCTTCATGCTGTCTCTAAACACGCTTTGCCCCCAGCTCACAGTACAAACTCCCGACCTGTCAGCCTCACACAGAGGCAGCGTCTTTGGCTTCAGCTTCCAGCTGTCTGCCCCTCTCTGGAGAGAAAAGACCGACCACTACTTGGCTTTTGCGTTTGGGTTTCCATCAAGCGACGTAGCTCGCGTTTTACAGGCTTAAGTGTTTGCTGTAGCACAGTGTAAGGGCTCCATATATTTTAGACTGGAAATGTACCTCGCTGTGTCAGCGCTGACCTGTTGTGACACTCGACTCAAGGAGCGTCACGCCTTGCACCCGGCCCACTATATGTATTTGTTGCTGGATGTGAACTGTAAGGGGCTCTTTTTTAAAGGCTCTTCTTTTGTATTGCGCAGCAATCAGGCTCATAAAAATAAACAAAACGTTTCTGGCGAAGGGTCTCGGTGAAAGAGCCCAGCAGAAGACGAGATTTATTATCATCCCAACACTTGCCATGGAATAAAAGTCTGGAATTTACATTTTGGCTCTATTTTTCAATGAAAATCCTTTTTCCACGACAGTTCTGGAGTCTGTGATTCCATTTCTAATTGTTAACATGTCAGCCGTGCTTTATTAGCTTGGAACGAAGTACATAAAGGAGCTCAATTAAGAGTTTGATAAGTTGCTCTCAGAAATGTTTAAATCCAGACATACCCCCCACTTAGATAAGTATAAAGTCAGAGCTGAACTTGTAACACTATGGATGGTATAGCTTTGCCACATTAAAGCTGCAGATGAACTCTGTGCAGTGTAGGGGGACGTCCAGACGGCTGTATGACTTCAAAAGTGATTTAGCACTGTGAGGACTGGCTCCTGTTGTTACCTGTCTAATTGCCACCACCAACTTTCACTGCATATTTTTAAATGTATATCAAGACAAATCCAAGTCTAATCAGCAGAATGCAGATTTTCCCATCATGCTGTGAATGCAGAATTAGCAGGTTTACATGCAATTAAAGCTTCAGATGCAGAGGTGACACATGTGCATAGACCTGGCTGGGGGTGGTGTTGGAGAAGGCAGGCGGACGATGAGGACGGCGTCGCAGAAAGCTGTTAAAAATTATTAACCCATTACTACTGATATTTAGCTGTTGCTAGTAAACAAGCTTGAGTTTAGAAAGAATCAAGGTGAACAGCTGCAAACTGCTTGCCTCCAGTTGAACAATAGAGTGATTTCCAGAGCTATACATTCATTCGGCTCTGACCATCAGCATAAAGTTTGTGCTGGATGTTTTTGTGCACTTGGCAGTTTGGCGGTATGAGAAAGGATCCAGAGATCCCATCCACAGCCAAAATCCTGGTGCCTCATGTTTGTGAGGCCTGCCATGACTTTGCTATCAAGAAAGCTACCATCACAAACACTGGAGATGACACAAACAAAGCAGAAACCTTGGAGGTGGCAGTGTTTCTCTGCATATTACCCCACTGATAAATCTCACCCCCACAATCAATTGATAAAAAAACACACTAAACTGCGAAGATCCCCGTATTGCTTCCAGTTAATGGAACATAACAGAAATGACCCTCTAAAGACACTTTTCTATCAATTTTTTTCTAAATTGCAGACAGGGAGCTTGTGCTGACAGCTCTTACCTGGATCCTGCCTTCCAGCTTTCCGCCTTCCTTCCATACGTTCATGGCAGCCTTGCTGTACGTGTTGTCTTCCGCTCTCCTGTCAATGGGAGGCACTTCTTCCTGTACAGCACCACCCGGCACAGCAGAGAACATTTCACATGCTGCCTCTGCACCTGCCTTCCTTTAGAGCTGTATTAGAGATTAAGGTTTATCTTCACGTGTAAGCCCCGGGAGAAGGCAGTGCGTCTCATCCAGCTGTCCTTTCTCCACCTCATCTCCCCCCATTGACAGTGATGGAAGACATAATCGCTGATTCCTTTTGACCAAGAGCGAGAGGAAGGTAGCTGGATGAAGCGTATTAACATTCTGTCAAGGTTGTGAAACATCCCTCATCGAAATGAAAGGCAGATGCAGCGGCTGGAAAGATAAGACGTATAAATTTATGTGCATGAACGGACAATAATGAAAAAGTCATGCTGGACAATAAATCCACGATAGGTCCATCATGTTAGGAGCCAGTAGCGGTTTAGTCGTTCCATGTGTAAGAGTAATGAAGAGATGTTGTAATGGAATATGAGGAATATTAGGAGTTGTGTGTTTGTGATTCTCTGTGTGGTAGCCCACACTCCCCGTTCACCCCCCTCATCTTTCACATACCTGTAAAAAGTCTTTTTTCTTTTTTTTTTTAACAAGCACCAGCAAACAAACAGTTGTCAGGTCTTAATTCACAATGTACAATGTACTGCTTAAGGTTGTGGGGCTTTTTCGTTTTTTCCCCAATTGCACCACTGTTGTGTTGAGCCTATCATGGCAATACCAGAACATGTGATACTCCAGCCAAAAGAGGGTGGAGTCTGGGAGTGATCTGCCCAATCAGAACACTCATGTTTGGGACTGGAGCATTATGAGCTGATGATTGGCTCTTTCTGACTGGTGCCAGAGTCCAACAGTATTACATTTATGGCTAGATGATAATTCAGTGAATGACAGAATTCCAAGTTAAATATCTTGCCTCGCCTGTTTGGGTCACTTAAGGGTCACAAGCGATGCTAATGGCAGTTTGGGATCTGGAGCATGTGGTGCAAAAACTCCTGCCACATCACTCTTCTGGCTGTTGTACTTTTGCCATGGCAACCCTGCCAGAGAGTAAACATTGGCCACTGACTGGAATGAGAATGCAGAGGGACAGACCTTTCGCCCACGACAGGTCATTTAACTTCAAATTGTGCTTTGGCTGTTCTTTTCCCTGCAGTGCCACTGTGTTTGCCACAATTTTGTGTCATTTGGCTGCATTCCAAACTGGACTCAGTGGAAAACAGTTTATATCACTCACTCCTTCTCTCTGTTCTGTGTCGTGCTTTTTGTATATTGTTGTACCCATGTGGGGATGAAACCTTTTATTTATTTCATTTTGTAAAAAAAAAAAAGAAAGTTTATTTAGTCTTCTTTTCTCCATATATTCCTGAAGTCACGTGTTCTGACAGATTTGAACTTTGTGTGTTTGTACCTTTGAAGGTATGAGTTTCCATCTAGAATGTATTACCCCTAAACTTTACATTTTGGCACAAAAGTGCCAACGTTGTTGTTTTGGTGCCACGGATTTGAGAATAGGTGCCTTAATAAACATCTTGGGAATATTTGTTAAAACCGTCCAGATGTTTGTTCTGTTTATTTTGAATCAATGCACTTTAAAGAGTACACAGATCTGTTCACTGTCTCCAGCAGACGTCTTTTAACCAAAACAGTGAATACGGATTGTTTCCTCTATATACACACACCTGTGCACCCAGTGAAACAGTTTATAAACACAAACAACTTCAACGTCTAGGTTTTCTTTTGCAAAGCTATATCTGAAACTTTTCAGGTACAGAAATCCAGTTGTGGTTCAGTACGTCACACACTGTTACTTACTGGCTGTTTGCTGATAGGCATCCAGAGGTGTGCTGGGCTGTTTTGAACAGAAGCATACGCTGTTCTTGTTACGCACTCATCCTGCTGGCCTGGAAGCCGCCGGTTGGTGAACGAACCTGGCGGGGGTATCACTGACTGGCGTGAGAGCTATCATCTGTCAAATGATCTCACTATAGTGACCAAGAGGTCCCTGAAAACACTGCTCTGATGTTACACATTGGTGGATATTATGGCTTTTCCAGATGTTCCTAAGAGGTGGGGGAAAACATTTTCAGCATACATCACTCCCCCTCCCCCACAAAAAAAGTCTGCCAAAGTGGTACTACTGTGCTAGATAGGACTTTCGGTCTTAATGATAACCCAGTCTGGCCAAAGCTTTGTCCTTGGTTGCTGGAAAAACACAAAAGCATCGACTGACAGGCCCCCTCATGATACTCCTGAGTTGAATACTGCCATAGAAATACTGGCCTGACTCTATGTTCCAGCGCCATTAGGATGAACTTCACCAGGACAAGCAATATGGTTTGTCTTAGAGAGCCTCGGGGGAAGCAGGTCGATTCAGCAACAAGCCGCGAATGGTAGGAGTCAGCCCAGACTTGATCCTGAGTCATCTCCCTCTGAAGCAGCATGGATTACCCATAAGTCTTTGCTTGCACGGAAGGTTCCGTTTGGTGTGCCTGACTGGCACCGGCTGGAGCCTCGTGCGTAGTGGTCACCAGAGATGCACGAGCCTTTGGCCCCTTACCTCAGAGATTTTTTTTCCGCTCCTTCATCCACACCCTCATTCAGCAGTTCTGATCTGCCTTCAAACGTCTCTTGTCCTGCCAGACTACTTGCGTGACTAAGAGAAGTCGTGGGGAAAAAAATCCCTCTTCTACCGAGACTGGCACGCAATCTCCTACTAACTATTTTTGGACCTTGCCTGTTTTTTTTTTGTCTTTAAGAACTGAGCAGGAAAAAAATGACGGGAGAAAGAAGCCAGGCGTAGTCTGATGAGCGTCTGGATCTGATTTTGCTTCGCCCTGCCCTGACGACGTCAGAGCCCTCGGGCTTGGTGGGGAAAGAGGTGTTTTGCCCGCTCATCCCAGCCCCGAGGTCTGGCGCCCACACCTCAGCTGCTGTCACTTAGCAACCAGCCCCACCTGCTTCCCATTAGAAGAATAGCTGGTTATATTACAGCCTCCGCCCGGGGTTGCTCTCCTTGGTGTTCTCATCCCTTCATTGGGGTATTGGCTTTTATGCATGCATTATTTCTGCAAGCGATAGAAACAGGCTGTTGAGTATTTGGTTTGCACATTGTCTACTTTTAACAGGGCAACGTGCATTCTTGCTTTTTGAGCAAGACTGCCCAACGGGTGTCATTAACAAGAACCTGGGCGGCTGGTCGTTTCCCCCCCACGTCTTTGCATGAGACGGACGTGAAGGAGCTATGCACCTTCAGTTGAGTTAGGACAAATAGGAAAAGCTGACCTATTGAGTTTTACGAAGGCGTTGAAGGTCTGCGAAGCCAGCCCAAGTGAGGTCATGAGTCACAGTTCAGAGAAGACAGCCTTCCTAAGTGGTTGAGCAGAAAGAGACTTCTGCCTAGTGGAGCTGAAGGCACCAATTACCTGTTTAGGCCTGTAACACTTTCCCAGTACATCTGCATTGGGTTCCACCTTCTGGCCTCTCTTCTCACTGCACTTTTTTATAATCAGTGTTTCGTTAGTCACCCCGATCAGATATGTGATTAGTCGTCTGTTCTGGTGTGGAAAGCATATATGGTTGAACGTAATTTGAGTTGAGCAGTCTGTTAGACCCCACAGGGACTTTTAGGCTTGACAATGACTCATAGGGTAAAGGTGACCGACATGACCTGCTTGACCTTTCCAGTGTCACTGTTAATGTGTGCAGGTAATCTTTGAGTCAAGTAAATAAGTTCAGCTCTGCCCCCATTTTCCACTTTTCAAGATAATTTTTATTTTCAAATCCCTCCGAGGGTAATACTTGACATGGCTTTGACAGTATGGATCATCATGCTCCCCCCTGGTGGAATTCTGAGAGCCGAGGACAATGCATCTTATCGTGGTTATTTTGAGGAAATTCTGCACGGAAATACCAAGAGTGGCACGAGAAAAAATGTGCCTCAAATCTTTCAGCTCGCTGTTCACTCAAAATAACATTTCCCTTCCTCAATATGTCCATCCATCAAAACAACGCAGGCCTAAATTAAACAAAAGAAAACACAAGTGATGCTGGGAAGGTGTCTCCGTTACCTTTAAAAGGAGAGTTCTCATTTTGAGTTTTGGACAAAAAAAAGTTTTATCGTCGTGTTGTTTTTCTTTTTGTAGCTGCCATGTTTCTTTGACCTTGCTGCTGAAAGCCAGAGTTATTTTCTTTAGTTCGATATCTCTGTGGGACTGGCCTGCATCTTAGGTCAGGACTGGGGCCTGGATCCTGCGAGTGAACAAGTGAGAGAGAGAGACAGAGAGACAGACGGGGACAGACAGATTGATGAAGCGAGCAGAAACGGCTTCCGGTGCTTTTTGCCATGTGAAGACTGGCACAGAGCTTACAGATGGTTTGGCACCGTGCTTCCTCAGCCCCAGTGGGAACATGCCCCTTCGCTGTCTGCCTTAATGGAGCCACTCTTCAAATCCTGTTCTTGCGGTGGAAGACCCTTCATCCGCTTTGTTATTTTAAACTCTTAACTGATGCTCATCTTCACTTTGTCATACTTGGCCACTTAAGCTACATTCAGGGTTCAACAAAAGCAAACGGCGATGCTTACATGAACCTTCGCTTATAGCATAACTAAAATGATTTGCTCCACTTTTCGTTTTCTGTTTCACTTTGTAATGCATTTAATTCCATTACCTCCTTTTTTAACTGCCCTTTTCTTGTCTTGTGTGTTAGCTTTTATTTTTGTTTGCTCACAGTGTACCTTTCCATGCATTGTGCACCAGCAGCGAGGCAACATCTGTAACTGAAAAATGCCCATGAGAGGTTTCAACTTCCAGGGCAAAGGTCATGTAAACAAGTGCAGCCTTTGGCCAGTATAGCAATCTCACTGGGTTAGTGGACGAGCTGTCAACACCCCTTCTACCCTACAGACCCTCACTCCAAATGCACTTCCACTGCAGCCCCTTCAAACCCAGTGACATCAGCGAGTCTTGTAAATTATTACACTAACTTTGTCTGCAGTCTGTCCCCATTTGCTCATTTTAAGTGGATAGATGAGACCACCATATTGTTCACAGTGCTTTATGGCAAGTCGTTCTTTTTACTGCAGTCTGAAGTCTGCACTCAAGCCTCAGACTTAAATCAGGTGGAATCGCTGTAAAACACCCGTAAAATGTATGCGCATGTGGACCATGATCCTGTAAACCTCACCGAAACACCACGGGGCTCCGCGTCAACATAACACATGCTAAATATTTCATTTTAAATGCATCATTTCATGTCTCAAAATCAGCTTTCCACACATTGCAAAGCATTGCCAATTTGTTTGAAAAACAAAGGCTGCACAAGTGGTTTTGTTTCCCAAACCCCTGAAAAACAAACAACCCAAAGAGGGTTGGTGCATTTATCTCACAATTCTACACAAAAATGTAACAAATGTTCTAGAATCCCTCGTCCCATTTTCTCTGCACATTAGACTCTGTTTTCCAAACAGCTGATCATGCCTTTACACTCAGGGCCAATGAAGGATGTTGTTTTCTCAGCCATAACACCATGAAGATTAAGAGCACAGAAATGAATGGGCGGCAGCCGAAGCCCTGTTGTTCATCTGTCAGCGTTGCAGTCAGCCAGCAAGATTATCTCATTGGTTCTGAACTGGAACCAGAAGGAAACCCTATCACAGGGCACCTGAAGTGCTCCACAAACAGTGAATCAGGCTAAGGAAACAAGACCACTCACTATGTGCTGTGCATTATGTTGCATCAACCAAGCAGCGCACGAGCCAAAAAAAAGACCCACACATTTTTCAGCCAGACAACCAACAGTACGCAGAGCAACACTGGCAGCAGGTAAACAGCGGCCACGGAACTTGTCATGCAACCAAGAATGTTCAAGTCCAGATACCATGAGGCTTTGCTGTTATACCCCTGAGCGAACTACTAAAATACCCAGCTGTATAAACAGGTAACAGTGTAACTATAAACTATGCAGTCCACTTTGAGCGTTTGATAAGCATCTAAAAAATAAATAAAACAGATGAATGGATAGGCAGACACTGGATCTTGCCATCGGTTCATTCCGTATCATTCTGTTCCATTAAAATTATCAGTTCTAAACGCACTAAATTGCTCATGATAACAGCCTATAAAATTCCCACAGTAACGCAAGACAGATTGTGTGGTGAGACGGAGGAAAGTGCGAGTCTTAAATGACAGCTTTTACATTTATTTTTATTGACTTTGACTTTAAAAATCCCCCAGTGGCCTCAGAATAATTCAGGCAAAGGGAAACCATCAATATGCAGTGCTGTATAAGACCGTTTAGAGCTTAGCTTTAAGTGTATATGGTATTTTTAAACTAAGATTCTCCTTGAATACGGATCCGATTGGCTCTGGTAAGGCACCCCTTTTTATTTGCGTAGCGTCTCTCCTCCCCTGTCCGGGTGTGTCCGTGACTGCTCCATAAGAGTGCGTTTTATTATGTCCTGTGGTTCCTGAACAATATAGTCAGTGTTTCATGCTGCACTCTTCTACACTGCATCTTCTTTAGAGCTGGTCCTTGGAATGAATGACAAATTCTAATGTGAATGACAAGCTAAAAATACATTGAGCTGATGAAAGAGCACCATACTGCTCGCTCTGCTTGTCCCATACACGCACGGAAACATCTAAAAATAATCACCTGCTACTTACCTCGGCCCAGCCGCAGAGTTATAGCAGCACCGCTGAAAAGACTGACTTTCAATCTCATAATGGCATAGATACTTGGTGCTGTTACTGAACAGCAGGAGGACAGACCATTGTAGCACGGGGCTGCTGCCTGGAACTGTTGCCTTACATGTTACACGCTACACAGCTATGGTGGTCCAAACAGTATACAAATCAGACAGAACATGGGTCCCAGTTTCCTCTCACAAGTAAGAGTCTGGGGGGCTGCACCAGGGGCTCACACAATGGAAGCACTAGAGCTGAAGGGCTTAACTGAACAGGGACACCTGCTAAACAGGACATCGAGTAGGAGGTAAGAGAACACAAGAGTGATCACAGGGCCAAGCAGAAGCAAGGAGGAGGAGGGTGAGGTTTAGGGTGGGTCTGAGCCTGCAAGGCCTTCGTGGGAAAGGTAAGGTGTGTGGGATTCTGCCTGTTCAGGGACCCCTTAGTCATAAGGTTTTCCGCGGTGAGCACTCTCGTGAAAGTCTGAACATAACTTCTTTACCTGCCATCATAAAAAAGTCTGTCTGCTATTTGGTTGCTTATCCATGAGATGTCTTGACTGGTTTTTTCAGTCATCGTCATTGCCTTTTATGAGTGGAGTGAAATGCTGTTTTTCATTTATTTCTTTTTTGTATATGTTTTGAAGTTTTTAGCAATCAGCAGCTCTTTTCAATAAACAACTGGAGATTAATTTGCCCCCCCTGGGGGGATTAAACCAGCTATTGCCCTGGACATAGGAATGGGCTCTGAGAAGTCTTGTGGGGCAGAGGTCACCAATAGATCCTGTCGCCACATCCTGCTGCAGGCCACGCCTGGATCTGAGTGTAAACAGTGTGCAGTTGGATAGAAGTATGGACAATTTTAACTTCAGCACACCCTGGCAAGAGTGTGGCAGTTACCTGACAAAAACAAGCAACCTCCAGTCCTCTGGATCTGATGCCAGTTTCACTGTAATCTGAGTTGTTTATGCTTGACCTTTAAACTGTTACAATCACTTTAAAAAGTGAGACAAAATAGTTGTGGGAAATGTAATGTTTTTAAATGTCCAATTACAGAGATTAATGAGCATCTGTCTGTATGTAACTGACTTCAGACATGACTGCAGGAACTCACCTTTGCTGCAAAACAAACTATTCCAAGAGGCAGACGTTGGGTTGAGTCTTTTATCTGGTCCAGTGTCAGTGGTATGCAAATAAAACACTGTACCATCGTGGAGAATAAAGGCACCCCACTGTTTTTTACCATTAATGTAACTGCAACAGTTCAGTAATAAATCACTCATAAATCAATCTGGTTCTCTCTTTAAAGCAAATTGTCGCAGCAGGGGCTCTGCATCAAAGAATAAGAGCTTTTGCTTGTTGCGTATTTTTGTATGTCCGTGCACAGGAAGGACCTTTTTCTTGGGTGTCTCCCCCAATGCCTGAGGGAAAATAACGATACTGTGGCTTGGCCCAAAAACGCTGCTTTGCGAAGAAACCGCAAAAGCTTTTAGCAGAGTGCTTAGGTTGATTATAAGCAAAGTGGGAGGAAAAAAGGAATCGTTATTATTCACATTAATAAAACGGTTGCAAACTTAGACTTTGGTCACTTCACTAGTGGTGGTTTGGCCGAGACCACGTACTGTTTAAATAATTTATCGACAAAAAAATTCTAATTTGGAGCTGTGGTATACAGATATTGATATATTTGCTAAACTGCTTGCGACAGATAAAATTTAATACGATCCCCAGACTGAATGTGGAGCTCAGCCCAAATCGTTACAGAACCAAGACCGATGTATGGAAAGCAGAAATGGGTCAAAGTTCTCATATTTTTCTCAAGTAAAATATCTCAATTAATTGACTATAATTATTACCTTTCTCCCCCTGTAATTCACCTCATTCAACGAGTGAAGTTCAAAAACAATGTTGTAAAATGGTGAGATTTTTGTAAACGCTGTCGTTGTACATGCACCCGTATAGCAGATGTGCAAGTTGGCACTGATACTTCCTTTTTGGCAGGTGGGGTAATTTGCAAACTTTTGGTCATGAATCATATCATTATTTGGATGTTCAGTACGAGACACAATTCCATTTAAGGAAGGAATCTGAAATGTTAACGTAAATGTTTCTGAAACCCATCACCCAGCTCAGGGCTGGGGGGGCGGCTGGGAACCAAACTCAAGGCACAAGGCAGAGTACACCCTGGTGATGCCCACACAGAACACACTCACCTACACACTCCAAGCAGTTTTAAGTCAGTAGTTCAGATAAAAACCATGTCATCGAGCTGTGGTAATAATCTGAATCAACCATGGAAAACCTACACTGTGAATGGGAAAAGTTCAACCTCATTGCCAAAGGGTGAAATTTATCGTAGAGGTGTAACATGACTACCACCGTGTTCTTACCATGTGTGCTTGAGGATAATGTTATTAATGTAATAAAACCGTAAAAATTCTTATTGGCCGAAAGATGTTATTCCTAAAAAAATGTAAAGATTTAAATTTACATCTTTAAAGAATCGGTGTTTCCCATCAGTAATTGATTCCCCCAGTTACCTTCCTTGGCCCTAATAAAGAGATACAACCCTGAGAAAAAAACCTCTATCAGCAGAAAATTCTGTCACTTTGTCAGTACATGCTGCCAACAGTGATTGTTAACAGGCACAAAATAGGGAACACATTTTGCATTTCAGCCACACCGAGTGTTGAAATTGGAGCTGGGACACTGAAGGCCCAAAAACGCGCGCCTGAGAGCTGGCTTCTATTTGTCGAATTTGTGAAATTTCACGAGCCAGTGAAAAAACCACGTGGAAATGGGTTCACATGGGCAACAAAACAAACATCTGTTGGGCGTCTGTTTTAATCACGATCTTTGAGCCTGAATATTTAAAAAGATTCCTGACGTGTGCAACACTTATGCTTTTTGGTAATTTACTGCATACAAAGTGATTATTACTTTAGTAAAATTTCATTAAATCAGTGCAAGTAAAGTCTGAAAACCTTTGGTATTTGAGATTAGCACTTGTTTCCTGTTGCTAACTACCCTGATCCAGTAACCATACCCAGCACAGTGTTCTACACCAGTTCTGCCATTTTTGCTGCCTGCTTGCAAACCCTCAGTTACCATGTTTCCTGTGTAAGTATTCAGCGCTGGCTGACAGCCGGTCCGTGAGATGGGTGAGGAGAGGTTCCAGGCCCTCAGAGTCACACACTGGATAAGCAGTTTGTAATTATGGAAGAGTGAATAAAATATTGTTCAGATGCTTACATTTTAATTAACAAAGAGTAAGTAATCTCAATGTGTCTGTCCCTTCAGAGACTTTTAATTTTTAATTATATGAAATTTAATTATATGTACCATGGTGCAAAATGACTCCACTAAAAAAAACTGATTTTAACTAGAGGCCTATTAAATAGGTCAGCACAATGTATGTGCTAAATACCGTCTTTGTCGCCGATGTGTTACTGCACGACTCCTTTGCACCCAAACCAAACAGTAATGTTGAACACGCATTGTGAATGTGTGCTGAGCATTAACTTATTTCATTTTTGGTTTCTGTTTTTCTTTTTCTCTGTGCTTCAGGGCATCAATTATTCTGTGTGATTAAGACTGAGGCTAGTATTCTCAAAGCAGTACCCAGCACACAGGGTGAATTGCTTTTTTTTTTATAGCATTCCTGAATAAAATAACGCATGCTTGTTTTAGGTGCACCTAGGAAAAAAAATCCATTCCACTGTATCAGATTTCCAGTCCTACAGCTGTATTTTAAATATATTTCAGAACCCAAGCTAGTGGAGCAGCCAAGATATACCTGCAGGATGAAGGAAACCCATAGCCCATCTACTGGGGCTGAGGATGTTCCTGCAGGACCACCAGCATCTCCTCTGTGTGTTGTTGCTGGGTGAGTTCCTGCTGAATCACCAAGATCTCAAATACTGGAGCTATGTTGCTACTGGACAGCCAGTGGCATTTTTATTAGAACGATGGATACCTGTCAGACCACTAGCACCTCCTGAACTGTAAATGTGTGGGCTTCTGTTGGATCACTGGTACATTCTGTTCTATAGTGGAGTGTTGCTATTGGATCACTGGTACATTCTGTTATATGGTAGAGTGTTCCTATTGGATCACTGGTATATTCTGGTCCATGGTAGAGTGTCCCTATTGGATCACTGGTTTATTCTGGTCTATGGTAGAGTGTCCCTATTGGATCACTGGTAAATTCTGGTCTATAGTGGATGGCTTGTAATGGACTGTACTATATCTTTGTGTTCTTCTTGGACTGCCTGTGCCACTTTCCCCGTGTTGGTGCACAACATTAAGCTCTTGAGTTGCTGACCATGGTCTTGTTTCACACATGTTCACCAGAGGCTGATACCAGTATCAGATGGGTGGCTCTTGGTGGTTCCTGGTCAGTTTGAGAAGTCTGAGGCAGACTGCCTGGGAGTGGAAAGAGTCCCACAGGTGTCTGCAAGCAGATGCAAGTCAGCAGGTAGCCAGATGGATAACAAGGCGGTGCTGGAGCTGAAAGGGCTCTGGTTCAAGCTCCAGGCTCTCTTATCATACCCTTGAGACAGGCACTTTGTTTAATTGCTTCAGTAAAAGTATTGCACTGCGTGAGTGGGCAGACTGGCAGCTGCACAAGTTCCTTTGGGTCTTCGACCAGCGAGGAGCACTAACAATGGTGCTAACGCTCTGGGGAAGCCCTTGTACTGGCCCAGAAATGGACGGGTTCACGTCAAGGCTGGCCATAATTAGGGAATGGGGAAAACAAGATGGATGGCCTTCTAAAAGCACCGGGCTATGGGGGGGCGTCTGAGAAAGCGTCAGTACCCACGAGGGCAAGGCTGGTGTCAGGAACAGGAAGCCCTGGCCATCCATTAGAGCCTTAGCAACGACTCCCACGATGTCTACACCACGTGCTAATGCCGTTCTTATTGTGTTATTATTGAGCTATAAGGTCTTAAATATTTCTAAGCAGTGCAAAGGGTTCCATAGTCAGGAAGCAGAAAAACATGCACACTCATACAAAGTCTCTCTCTCTCTCTCACACCCACATACACAAACACGCACAAACAGATACAATCCTGAAGTATTCATCCTGCTTTTGTCAGTTGTGTCTTTGTGAAGGTTGATATAACGAAATAGAAGGTTACTGTTATGCCTGAGAATAAAGCACAATCTGCTGAAGGTGGCCAGCTGATCCCCTGCCAGCCTGTGACAGGACGGAGTCATACCTGAAATCCAGGACAACGCTGCAGCTGAATGAAAGCCCAAGTAGTCCTGACACTGAAAAGAGACAGCGATGTCCACAGAGCTCAGGTGATGAGTGGAGGCACAGGTGCGTGAGACGTTAAAGCAACCCCAGACCGCACTTCGATATGCAGTCCGGTCGTTTTTCATTACATGGGGAAGGAGAAATAAAACAGCAGTTTAAAACACATTGGTGGGCAGAGCTTTGCTATTCCAAAAGGTTTGGGTTCAATACCTCGTAGGGCAGCATTAATATTTATGTAGACTTTTTTTCACACTTGAGTGTGTTTTGAGGTTCCTCTTGAAAGTGAAGCGACCGTGTGTGCTGCCTCAGAGCCTGCCCGTGTCACACGTGTTCTTGCAGTATGTAACGGCCTGAATATGCTGAGCCCCCTACTCTACTCTTAAAAATTTTATAAAGGTCCTCAACATGAACAAAATTCTGCTCAAACCGCACCGTTAGCATGCGTCCCCTCCAAAGATATCACAACTCAGCAACATTGCCAAATCACATGGAGTCAAGTGTTTATATCAGGTTCTTTTTTCACTTATTTTTATTTTCTAAGGTGAAAACAGTCACCTTCTTTTTTAGAAATACACACCTCCAATACTGGCCTGCAGAAGCAAATCATTGCTGTTGTTTTTTTCCTTCTCTGTTTTCCACCCTAGAGTGCATTCTTCTGCAGGGATTGAAATCTAGTGGACTTGAGGTGGACATAGTTCAGATAAGCCAAATTCCAGCTCCTTCACTGCGATATTTAGATGCGAGATGTCTGAAGGCAAGGGGGGAGAACTTAAAAAAAACCCTGAGATGAAGCTGAGAAAGAAGATGAATGAGGTGAGGCTTAGGAAGAAGATGGATGAGGTGAGCCAAGAATGCCATTTCATTACAGGAGCCTGGTTCCGTAAGCTGACCCTTTCAGCATCCCCTCCCCGCATCTTTTTCTTCCTCTGTGTGGAAAAAAACAGGCCATTCAACAGTCTGTGCCTTAAACATACTGTCGAGGACTGGCATACAACAAAGTTTGTGAACTCTTATCTTGGCATTATCTGCTAATTTACACCTCTGTCACAAAATGACAATGTCCACATGTTGACATGTCTAGCAGCAGTACCTGTGGTCCTAGAGAAATGGACCAGTTAAAGCAATCGTGGGCCTTCGGCGCTAAAATCTCTGCAAAGCAGCATAGATTGACAGTCACACTTATGTTACAAGAAGAATCACAGGGTTGGTGTTCTGTGAGACATTTTTGGTGACACTTGGACTTTGCTGTAAAAAGGTAAATGCTTAAATTCAAGAACAGGGTTCTGTGATTCAGATCTCAATTATATATTTTGGCAGCACCGGAAATGAAAAATTTAATAGTAATGCAGTAAAAACAAATTACAGTGGAGTTATTTCAGGAAGAAGCAGGTCTTGGGTCAACTCCACTTCACTTTCTCCATGACAGCACCAAGTCGTCACAAACACAAAGACTTAGTGACCATAAATTTGAAAAGACACTGGTGTTGAACCTCTGAGTGGGCTGTAGCTGTTGCAAATTTCTGTTGGCTGTTTCCTCCAATGGAGCAGTGAATGCAAACGTTTAGTGTCTCCTTATTGGCTCATCTTGTAACTAAGGAACAAATTGAGTGCCTTATATGGCAAAAAAAGTTGGTTAGTACGGTGTGACACGTGATCACATCACAATCCCTGTGCTTCTCGTTAGCCATCTGATTAAGGTATTTAATATGTTTTGCATTTATGTCAACTGAAGAAAAACAACAGGGCTGGCATATGAAACACATGTGAAACTAGAGCAAAAACAAATCCAGCGAAATGTATATGTGATTATAACTTCTGGATTAAAAAAAAAAAAAATAGGAAACTGAGGAAAAAAATAAGAATAACACAGCTACAATTGCCACTGGCTTGCTGCCACAACACATCATCGTGAAACTCTGATTTGCTTGGGCAGCATAATTTTTGAATTCTAAATATAACATCCATCACCAGCAATATCAGAGTCAATGTTACATGCGAAAAGGTCTGGGTGAATTTGAAATGTGGGTGAAGCCTTTATTTATGCACCTTCCCCGCGTTCTGAAACAGTACTTCTCATTTCTTTATTAGATCCCCAGTCTACGGTGGACCTTCTTATTTTTCAGCTCTTCCTGGCTTCTCAGTGGACCCTCTTTATAACTGCATTGTCTCCCAACAGCAACAGTCCAAGTTAAAACCCATGTCTTTTGCTTGTCTGCAAACTAGAAGCATATTAAAGCTCAGTGCTAGCAATGGGCCAGAAGTGTACACCAGGCGAAATCCTAGGATAGTGCTCAAGTGGGTGACTTCAGCATGTCGAGCGATCTTAGACATGGCTTTGTTCCTTCTGGAGACAGTAAAATTATCAGCTCTTCCACCAAATCAGACTCCTCTATCCAATGTGTGACCTTAGCTTCTTCATACGTCCATAAACACAAGAATGTATGTACAGTTACCCATGTTGCGTGTAACCTCTAATTCAGACCCTTGTGCTGCATTTGCTGAAAAGAAATTAGTTCCAGTTTTGACCTGCTCCATTTAACACCTTAAAACCCCTGAAAATATATGCTTACTGAGTGCTTGCAGTGACGTAACCCTCTCTCAGTCACTAGTTCCACAGTAAGCACCTACAAACTTAATTACCTTATATTTTATCAATAGCGTGTCACTGATGAAGAGTAATGTGCTCTTTACAATGTTTCATTACAAGTGTCTAATTGCTGTGAAATGTTCAGCTGATTTGCTGTCTAAATCTTTAATTCATAACTACAATTTGCTGTACAGCAGGATATCAGTTTGCAGGTAAAAGTAACTGGCGAGCTGGAGAGTCTCTTGGGGGAAGGAAAGAAGCTGAACATCTAGCAGTTACTGTATATCCTGTCTGCTGGAGCTGGGCGAATCGGGGCCAAGAAATTCATCATCGCTGATCCTGTTTGCTCTGCAAGACTTATACTGATTGCATCTTTATTTACAATCAACTAAACGCTTTCCTGTATGGCCTTACTATTCACAGAAGGAAAACAAAGATATCATTATTCTTCAGATCGATTCAGGCGTCACCATTAGGCAGGGGAAAGTGCACATTTGCGTGATCCCACATATTATTTATAACGCACAATGACATGTATGGTTTTTCCAATTTCGTGCATAGGAAAAGGCTCACTCAGAGCACCTCGACCTAAGGATTTGGTATTGCCTACCTTTTGTTACCAAGGCTTTCTATTCAAACACTCTCTGCACACACATGCACACACACACACATGCATGTCCGCATGCACGCACACAAACACACACATACGCACTCAAAACATGCCCTTATTATATGTTTAACTGTTCTCAAAGGATTATGTAATACTTTTTACTGTTTTAAATTTCTTAATACACACATGGGTGTAATTTTGGCCTTCCCCATGTCCTAAGATACTCATTCCACCTGCTTCATATGGACAAGATCTCAGTTAGAATAAACATGACATTAATCAGTGTAGACCTGAATTTACCTGATGTCACTAGTGCACATGTGACATCAAAGTAAACCTGACCTCAGCCACCTGACCTCAGCCACCTGACCTCAGCCACCTGACCTCAGCCAGTGCAAATGTCACTTCAGTCACTGTGAATTGGCTTCAGCCAGCGTGAACCTTTTATTGAACTTTACCCTTTCCAGCTTTGGGATATGGCACACACTTAGAAACTATACGAAGCCCTGAAGGTCTTTCACAGTAATAAATATACACACGTTTAATTAACTGGGTAAAAGGTCACCAGGGGGTTAGCAACGTAGCAGGGAGGGGGGATTACAACAGAGCTGATTTAAGATCACGGTATTCTGGGAAATGCCTGATCTGTGACATGAGACTGTCACAGGGAGTCTCAGGAATGTTGTTTTGGCGGTAAATGGCACAGCAGCCACCCTGTATGGCTGGCATTTGCAATGACGCCATTTCTGTTTTCGCTGCTTTGCCACAGCTTATTTTCGCTAAAGGATTTTGGGAACAATGCTGTCTGGGGGACTTGATTAAATCCGGCATGTCGTGTTCATGCCGGCTTTTCTTTGTGGTTTTACGGTTGAATTTGCTGGAAAAAAAACTGGGGATGGGACGTCACCGTCTTGTTGTGATTTTCCCCCTCCATGTCACTCTAAACCTTGACACAGAGCTCCACCCTGGAGCCAGGCTCCTCGCCCAGTGGTCCAACAGCTGAAGAAAGTCCAAAGCAGACCAGAATACTTCAAGTGGAAAATATTCTGGGCTGTAGTACCATCTGCTTTCACTTTGGAGTTTGGTTTTCCACCTAAATAAAGATCCCTCCTGTGTGCTTTTATTGTGTCCCCCCCCCCATTTAGTTTTTATTCCTTCAAGTACATTACTGCAAGTGGCCTCAAACGAACATATGCATACACACCCCTCCTGTCCAACCCCCCCTTCGTACTGAATAAAACTGTCCACAGTTTAGCCAGAAGATTCTGTCTGTCTCGTGACTCATTACAGAGTTTTTTTTTCCCCTGTTTGCTTCTTCTACTGAGCAGCCTTCCAGGGACAGGACAATCGCCTGGACACAAAGGATGCTTCCTCATCTCCCTCACTTCCTGCTGGGTTTAACTGGTTCTCCTTCACATTGCTCGTGGCTCTGAAGATGAGAGCTGCCCATACGTCTGTCCTCATGACTCGCTGTCTTAAGAAAAAACTAAGAAAGGACTTGTTCTAAGAAAGGACCTTTGGCAGCAGCAGCTCATTTTTAAAGTTTACCTTTGCTAATTAACTGCCTCAGAAACAACTTGTCCTCCTCGTCTGCTTTTAAGCAAAATAAATTAGTTACGTCTAGTGGTTGTGCCTTAATTTTGCATGTTCTGCACGTGTACGTGGCTGTGAGTTTTTCAAGGGCTGCATTCCTCACTCGGAGTGTACTTTGGCGAACTATGCCCTCTGATGTTGTTCTTGACTTCCAGGGCAGCAGTTTCTCTTCAAAAAGCTTTAAAGAAAAAAAACAGAGGGAACCTGCTGGTGGAACAACATTTGCTACCTTGACCTCATAAATCAGGGTATAAAATGTAGAATGTGCTGAGAGATTGTTGCCAAGTCAGTAGACATGCTTCCCCCATCATGTTTCCCAAGACCTGTAAGTCATCAGGGTATACTGGTGACCTCCGCTGTGTCTCCTTCTGCTGTCTCACACAAAGGTTGAGTTTTAATCACAGACGGAGCAGGTTTGGGCTGCTTGTCACATGTTCCATGTGTTACCATCTCTAACGCGGTTAGAGCTGAACTAACAGTAAAAGCTGAACTGCATTGGTGCAGCATCTTGCCATACAAATAGGGTCCGGCTTGTAAAAAGTTCCCCCAAATTTTTTAAAGACTTTGAGTTGCATCTGTTGAAAAATTTGCATTATGTTAAAATGTGTCATAGAAATGAATGGAATTTTTTAAAGCACATTCTGGATCTAAATCTGCAGTTCTGTTGACTTAATACTAGAATCAGGAACATAACCTTACAAAAGCTAGAGGGATCAGAGCTGCGTGCCTCTAAAATTTCATCCCAAGAAACCAATTGGATAATAAAACATTCACAAGATGCTGTCCTTGATCTTGTAGTCTCAAAAATGATTTATTCTCAAAAGGCCAACAAATTAAGGGTGTGCCTTCAGAAAGTATATATAGTGGCTGGAGTGAGCGAGATGACACTCTTCCCCCCTGGTGTCTGTGAGTGGTACTTCATTTGTTTAATGTAGCTCATGGCACTCTGGGCAGATCATTTATTCCATCACTTAGCTATCGACGTGCCTGTTTCACTGACCCTTTGGGACGAGAATCACGTGGGTCCCAGCAGACGTGTTGTGCTGAAAGTGGTCACATTTCCTGCTCTGCGTTTTGCAGTAAAGCCACGTGACACACTTCTGCGAACAGATTTCAGAAAACGCCTGTCTGCGGTTAACAGGTTCGGCCAGGCAAAGCTTTGATGTGAGATGCCTGTCAGCCATAGATCACGTGACACGCAGGTCTGGAAGCAGTTCGGGTGGCCGCACCAGGGTATGTGTGACTATCCCATCGCAGCGCTGACATAGAGGCAATGAGGAGGCTGTGGTTATTCACTGTAACCCCGCACTGCCCACGTGGCATCTACAAACGCAATCTGCCCGAGGCGACCGGCGGCCCGCCCGCACTGTGCACTCCTATGGTCACCACTGAAGACAATGACAGAGTGTCTTGGAAAAGTCATCCCTCACAATCATGATGTTTGTAAATGGAAGGCCTGTTTGACAGTCTGGAAGGAGAACTTGTAATTATTCCCACACTTATCACCAAATCCTTCTTTTTTTCCCAGAAAATAAGTTACAGTGTGTAATAAAAGAGGACCGGTATGATCGTTACTTTTATAAAACTTTTTTTTTTGCTATTTTATTTCCTGTTAAAACGTATGTTTTTCAAAAGCATTAAATGTCTCTTGGAAGTACCCGACATAATTTATAAGTAGGGGAAAAAAAACTCGAGACATACACTCTAATACATAACAGTATTGCAACTGGCTGCACCGAGTGGAACGTCCTTCCCATTTTATTTGTGTGAAATACACAGTTCCCCTTCGCCCTTTCCTTAACTTACGTATAACATGTCTGGGCACACAATAAAACACAATAGCCATAAAATTAGAAGAAGGTTTATGAAAAACTGGAAATAGAAACAACCTTGTTCACAGATGTAAATCACCTGAAAACTCCCAGGTAGTCATAACTGTGAGAGGACAACACACACACACATACACACACACACACACACACACACACACACACACACAACATCCACCCTATCTGGCCCATATAGAGCTTACCATCCACCCTATCTGGCCCATACAGAGCTTACCATCCACCCTATCTGGCCCATACAGAGCTTACCATCCACCCTATCTGGCCCATATACAGCTTACCATCCACCCTATCAGGCCCATACAGAGCTTACCATCCACCCTATCTGGCCCATATACAGCTTACCATCCACCCTATCTGGCCCATATACAGCTTACCATCCA
>JABJVR010000033.1:4302482-4321323 GCA_025773905.1 Chitala chitala | reverse complement strand
ACTGCGACATTCAGTCCGAATAAGACCATTGCGTAAAAAATAACCCACTGACTTCAATTGTGGACGTTCTCTCCTTGAAAGATCGGAGGTATGCATATTATAATACTGCTGCATATATTAGTAGCTGCAACGTGTCTTCGAGCGGTTGGAGTGCTTTATATGTAATTGTGCGGTTACTACACGAATAAATTAGTGGCTACATTATTTCCGTTTCTGATCGTACGGTTCTCGTGGAGTATTTTCGTTAAAGTGCTTTAGTCGCTGGAAACTGTACGGCATTGTCACGAACGACCATCTGCCCTAACCTGATGACACCTTTTGATAAATACAGCTAAATAAACGTTACACAATAAACACAATACTACACAATCGACCAAAATAACACATTGCTTGCTGTTTCCGCATTCCATAAACAACTCCTATTAAATAAGTCAGATCGTTCAGTTTTAAGGTCTCCTTATTGCCAAAAAACTGCATGCTGTATTACATTAAGGCAGGAGAAACAATGCATTACTCTATTTTCAGTAAACGGCATCCCGTAAAATTTTGATATAGTAACATATTTTGCAATAAACAACAGACAACAAACAGTTTTAACGGAGACTTGAATACGTTGTTGAAAAATACAGCTATTTCAACAGCATTCCAAATCTGAGGTTTAATTTTATAATGCATTCAGTAAAATATTACACCACTTTCAAACCATTGAGTTATTTGCCTTCGGATTTCGGTCCATCAGTAAACAGTCCGAGCTGAAGGCAGAGCGATCCCCAGTCCAACGTGAGCGAATGGAGCAGAGCTCCGGGCTGGCGTCAGTTCCGCTCCGCGTCTCCATACTGGAAAAGGGGCTGGACGCAGCAAGCTACTGGTTAACACGATCACCGAGCCGGAGGCGGAGAAGGGCCATTCGGTCAGTCATGCAATAAAACAACAGCACGAAAAGCTGTCATTTTGTGAATGCATGTAGCCACTACGCTTTATGCATTAACAAAAACCACAGCTGCCAGTCATTGTTACCCGGTGATCGTGCGCACTGGAATACAGTCGTTAGCTTGCACTGATTCGGAAGACTGGACTTTGACACAGGTAAGACTGTCTTATGAATAATATAAGAGAGTTAGCATACGAGCTAATGTGCATACACGGGTGCAGGTTGAAATCACTGATAAGAACTAGTCTGCTGCTTAAGGCATTGGCAAAAATGGCAAAAGCAGGAATGTAATTCCTGGTGCCAGCAAAGAGCTAGCTATTTCTCTGAATGAATGCTGAACGAGAGGGTGATTTGAGGGCCTTGGCAGATGGACACACCGACACTAAAATGCAGCCATATGCACCAGCAGGTGAGGCTCGCAGCAGTTGGTGACAGCAATGAAACCTCGTGTTTCGTTTTTCTCAAAAATATCTTTTGTCCAAATCAGGGGAAGTCAGTGAAACGCCCCGACACAGCAGTGTTTTCTGACACGTAGCATAAAGGATGGTTGTACAATTAACTGCTCACGTTGCTAGGCAGCTGCTGGTAGGTGAGATGAGGAACAACAGCGAGCGATGCGTGGAGATCGATGGCTGATTCTGGAGCGCAGGTTCTCACCTGAGGTCTACCTGCCTCGGTACGAGCCAGTTTACAATGGCAAATACCCTCAATGCATAACAATTTAAATCCGTTTGACGGGGCTAGATGTTTAGGTATAACATAGAAAAAAATATGATTGGTAAGAATGAAGTGGACATGTGAGATGTGGATGAAATAACTATTGTAATTTTCAAATGACCGCACTTCATCCAGATGCAAAAACAAGACTTGAGCTGGGTGCTGAACACACCGTTAGCTGTACCTGTACAACGCGAACGGTATTTATGGAATTTAAACTCTTGCAGTCTGCTAATTGTGTTTGTTCCTCATGGCGTTGCGCGACATTGGCAGTGAACACTGTTGCAATGGCCCGAAGTGATAAGAAGTCGGTGAAAGATAAGGCTCAGTGTCACGTGGGCGCGCCAGCTGCTTGCTGCAGGTGCCCCTGTCCTCGCGCCGTGGAGCTGCGCCTCGCCTCGCGCCGCCGTCACCCTGAGCTCGTGCGCTTTGACTCATCTGAGGTAGGATTAGTAAGGGCCCTGCTTGGACCGGCATCAAGAACCAGGATTATTATTATTATTATTATTATTGTTGTTTGCAGTCACGAACGTGATGGCAGGCAGTTAAAATGCAGAGCAGAGCTCAGAGTTGGTAAAGACCGCTGCGAGCAGACGGGAAAATCTCAAACGGTAATTAAGATCCTGTTGATACCACCTGAGTGGTTTTGTGCGACAGTTGAAATGTAAGTTGGATCCATTTTGATTAGAAAAAAAAGTAGTGGAAAGTATTAAGAGTAGTTTAATATTCTGTAATTTGAGATTATATAGAGAGTTTATATAGAGAGCCGTCATCTTTCAGTAACACCTTGCGTATCACGCTCAAGGTCTTCACCGTTTGTGTTATGTTTCCATATTTGTTTAATGACATTTAGAACGAATTGCCTATTTTTTTTTCTTTCTATTTGTGGCCACCAAAGCTTTGATCAGGGAACCAAATATTGAAAATGCAGTGAGGAGACGGGCAAGTTTGTGTTTTAAATCAAATTTTACAAAAATCTTAAACACAAGTTCTTCATGAGCCTTTGGAAACAAAAGGTCCAAGGGATTTCCGTACTCATTTTTTCATTTTTGAAAAACAGCAAGAGTGATTATCTACATCCTGAATCAGCCTTGTGCTATGAGGACAGCGCTGTCTGATTGCTGGCCAGTGTTTTTAAATGGTAGCTTTTGTGAAACGAAATTACTAGCAGCAGTATGTTCTGTTTGCTCGACTCTTCAAAGTAATAAAATTGTGGTGATAACTTTGTGGTGTGTTCATCAAACCTATGTTTGCAAATGTTTTTGATTTACACACAACATTGTAAGTGTGCTGAAACCACACCATGTCCACACCATTTTCCATATTGGCCTTAATGATACCTTTAGCTAAACTAAAGAACCGCTCACGGTCAATTGAACATTTGAAATTAACTCTTTAAGGAGTTCCTTCATTTACAAAGTGTACTTTAAAGCCCCTCTCACCAAAAGACTGCTGACAGTTGAGGATGAGACTGACAAATGTTTTCCAACACTTGAATAATGGCTGTAAGGACGGTAAAGCCAGGTATGACGGTTAGCTTATTAATTCTTTGACCATATGGATAAGGCAGTGGGTGTCTGCTCGAGGTAAACAGACCTGGGTACTTTTTTTACTTCCTGTCCCTACAGATCTTCAGCATGGCAGACAGCATCATGGCTAAAGCAGCCACCATGGAAATACCCATCAACAGCAATGGCGACACAGGGGCACTCCCGGAGGACGACAGCCTCGAGCAGGTGTGTGGCTCCTTTTCAGTTTCCGCCCCGCTGCTCAGAGAGCTGCCGGTGCTGTGGGCCTGGGGGGGCTGATGGGTAAACGTGCCACTATTCACTGTCTAAGAGTGAAACAAATATACCACCTTCATCAGCTCTCGCGGAGACTGGTGGTCATGCCAGACAAAACACTGCGACGCGGCCCTGCAGGCTGGTGCGTGGTTTGTGAGATGGTGCTCTACTTGCATTTCATTCTCATGCAGTATTTGAATATTCACCCTTGGGAAGCTGATAAGGCTCTGACTTTGAATGTTCTGAACCCTCTGGCTCTGAAATTAGTGAGGAAAAAACTCCAACAGTGAGGCTTTTTTGAGGTTTACAGGGAAGGGTTGAGGGTAAAAAAGGAAAAGTTACAGGAGGACTTAATGGGTCTTTTTTTTGAAAGAAGAGTTGCAATCATTTTATTCCTGTTTGTTGTAGTGGTGTGTGGGTTGAATGGACCTGGTTCACAGGTCTGCTTTTAGGAGCAAATGCAGGTAGTAAACTTGACTTTCGAAGATGCAGTAGAAAACCCTTTTCTGAGAGATGCTCCATTGTCCTAAACGCTTGCTGTGTTGTGCTTGCCTGAAATGCGTTGCTGAGCTGTAACACCGAACGGACACCCAGCAAATAGTTTTTCGGTCCTGAGAAGAACGGTGACTGCTCTGTGAAGAATGTGGTGATGATTTAGGTGGTAGGCACACCTAGTCAAACACAGTACTCCCTGTTTCCAGATCCGGGTTTAAAAAAAAAAAAAAAAACCTGTTTGCCAAGTGAAGCATACACTGGGAGAGAGAGTAGGTGGTGTATTAATAAAAGGGATGGTTAACTAGCTTAACCTTTAAAATGGGCATTCCTTTAAGGTGTTATTAGTGTTTCATTACTCTGTCTCTTGCTTAGCCTTTGCTGACCGTCATATCCAAGTTATTTTAAATCTGTTTTAGTTATTGATGAATGTATAAATCACCCCACCTGGGGTAAAATTGCCATGTTTTCTTTGTGTTTTTGACCTAGATAGTTGTCCCCTTGGATCTCTTGTTGTTAAATGGGCTCATGGGCCAAAGCACAGGTGTGCCAAATTAGTTTGCAGGTATTTTACAGAAGACAGAGACACAAGAGGTTAAAGCCTTTGTGTTGTTATGATGGAGGGATCAGGTCCAGCACATCCGCAGGACGGGGTGAGGGGGTCACACAGTGCTTCCTGTGTGTAGTCCGTTTCATGTGTGCAGATGGAATGTAATTGGGTGTTGTTCTTTTGCGTGGGTTACGGAGAGAGGTTTGAGTAGTCTGTGATTACCTACTTTCTTGCAGGTACCTTCCTTTACCCATGATGCAATTTCAGAGGAGCTGGTCCAGCCACTTTTAGTTTTATAGACTTTGTTTCATGGAGAAGGAGAATGATGTGTAACTGTGGAATTACCATGGTAACAGTGAATTACAATGCATTCCCACAGCGGCGGCAAAATTGTTACTTTTTGCAGCAGATTTTGTACATATTTTTGTGTCGGTATATAAGAATAGAGTGATTATCATTTTGTTATTAACAGCTAAATGACACATTAATGAAAAGTTTTCTCAACTGAGATTAATTCAGGATTTGTCACCAGTGGGACTGAAGGTACTGACATTGCTACACATCACTCCTCCCTTCTCCACCATAGAGTTTGAGTACATATTTTTGTCAAGGCAGAGGTTGTTAGACAATTGTTGGAATTTCCACTTGTGGCCACAGTGCTGAAGAGCATCGGCTGATACTGTGACGCTGGTGGGAGCGGGATGTTTGTTTTTTTTTTTTTTTTTCTTTTTTTGCAGGGGCACCTTGAAAACTCATGCTAAACAGCCAAATCACTTTATAACCCAATTAATCTGTAACAGCCCTTTTTATGACAGACTCGGATGATGTGTATAGAGAATGCAAAATGATGCTTACAAATGTGTTTCATTTGAAAAGGCTCAGATTGGGAGCTGGATGCTGAGTGGTTGCTAACAGGGTAGAGCTCCAGATAAACCTATACCTCTGGGCTGTTCTGACATGTGTCCGTGTTGAAACGTATACATGGATCCTTTTGGTTACATCTGGCCGTGCTTCTGTGAGCCCCTGTCGGTTGAACTGAATCGCCAGTGATTAACCGGTCAGTGGTGCTACTGGATACCGTTGTGTTTTGGAGCCATTTTCCACTGGGAAAAGAATCTGAGGATCAGCAGGGAAATATCCAAGGAAATTTTAGACTGACCAGCAATGTTGACTTGAGTATTGCACATGCAAGTGGACAGATAAAGGTTAGTCTGCTGTTAGGCTACAGACAGGAATTAACATAGGCATGCTGGTAGGGTGGATCAGCCGCTTACATGCACATGATAGATCAGCAGCTTTTAACAGGCAGATTGGATTAGCCAACTACCAATCTGGGGCAGATTATTGAGTTTTTGATAAAGCGTGTTCTCAGTCATCAATCATTCCTTTTTAAATTGCTTCCTACAGTCTGAACGCTGCCTTTTGTTCAGTCTAACATTGCCTGGAATGTGGCTCTGCAGTTTATGGGGGCCGTGCCTCACTTCAAGTTGGGGGCAGTTTCAGCCCCCAACCTTGATGGGTTTTTTTAAATTTATTTTTTAACCAGTGCACTTCTGTTATATTACTGTTTCCCATATGCTTATTTTTGTCGTCTGTTTTGCTTGTTTGTTTTGTTTGGTTTTTTTTTTGCTTTGCTTTGCTTTTGTTCTGTTTCTCATCTGTCTCATTCTTTTACACAGGCTGCTCAAGTTCAGTGGCGCATAGATGAGAAGGTAGGGAACCCCGCAGTCAGCAGGGTGTGAAAGGGGTTCGGGAGTGTGGGGCACCCCCTGGGTAACAGGAGTTGTCAGCATGCGTGTGTTCTACATGCGAATGTGGACTAACCCCATTCAAATGACAGGATGTCTTTCAAATTCGGGTCTTGTGTAAACTTTTTTTTTTTTTTTTTTTTTTTTTGTCCAATGTAGAAGCTGAGCTTCATTTTAACAGTGGTTATTCAATTAAAAGTGTAATTTAATTTAGCTCCTCAAAAGAAAGGGATTTGAAATACATCCTGATGGGTCATGTAGTGGAGTAAACCTTGGTTGCAGACTAACTACTTGTGATTGTGGAACAATTTTGAACAGGTCGGGTGGAGGGTGTGGCCTTGTTTTAACTCTGTGTGTGTTTAGATGTGTGTGTCTGTTTGTGGTATGGCGCTAATGACCACTTCCTATGCACTGCGTGGAATACTTACTGACAGAGCAAGATAGCACTGTGAGCTATCTGGCTAACGGGCACGATGCCCACTGATGCCCAGATAACATTCCCTGGACGTTTATGCAACAGTGACTGAAAGGAGGACCCTTGTGCATGGGAAATAAAGTGTCTGTCCTGCCAGGACCATGATGGCGGCTTGTTCCCTGCGCCATGGTTAGCTGAAACACTAGCCCGTTTGCCTTTTCTGTTAAGGTCAGGCAGTATGGTGGCCCGGAGGGGTCTCGCTGGGAATGTCTGTCAGTGTGGTTCCCTGTTAGCATCACATACACATCACACAAGAGCCCATCACTTTGTCACTGCGGACTCAGGGCCTTCTCCAAGCTGCTGCTGAGCAGTGTGTGAGGGACCCTGCCCGTCTGTGGACCCAGGGCTTTCTCCAAGCTGCTGCTGAGCAGTGTGTGAGGGACCCTGCCCGTCTGCGGACCCAGGGCCTTCTCCAAGCTGCTGCTGAGCAGTGTGTGAGGGACCCTGCCCGTCTGCGGTCCCAGGGCCTTCTCCAAGCTGCTGCTGAGCAGTGTGTGAGGGACCCTGCCCGTCTGCAGAGCACATAGCAGTTAAACACTGCGCTCTACGTTGAGTTTGCCTCCACTATGCTTTTCTTGTTTTCACGATTACAAAGTGTTGCTAATGGGTTTAAATCAACCTCCAGCCCTGCTGGCGCATGTATCCAGGTAAGCACTTGATTCTCCTCACTAGGGCTGTCGTGCTTCTCCCAGTGGTCTGCTGTCTGCTTGCTTTGTGGCCTTCTCTGCTTTGCAGATCTGCACTACACCGCTCTGTTAGAGGCCATGACATTCAAGTGAGAGGCTCTTTGTGAGAGAGGAGCGTGTGTTTTAAACAGCACTCTACTATAAACGCAACACCGCTGCCCTGCTGAGTTGTGCCTCTCCTAAAGCCCCTCCTTGGATGAATGACAATTATTAGTGTCCAGCTTTCTAAGAAAGAACGCTGATGGTTTGAGTAGACAGTGCACCTAGTGTTCTGCTGATCCTGGCCCAGTTGTACTGTTCTGTTACCGAGCTCCATGAGACAGTGAGTAAATGAGGTCTTACTCTGTCAACACCCCCCCCCCCCCCTCCCTTTGCTTTCACTTGTGCTGTTGAACAATGCCCCCCCATCTTCCTGTTCTGCAGGATCTCCAGCAGGTGATGGTATCTGGGCCCAACCTCAATGAGACCAGCATTGTATCAGGGGGGTACGGGGGCACAGCAGAGGGCATCATCCCCACCAGCTCAATTAAAGGTAATAACGCCCCCCCCCCCGCCTCTCTCCGCATACTCATACATTCAGGTGTGCTCCAACTCCCTTTTTTTCCATCTGTATGGACTGTGTGAATGCTGTGTTCTGTATGGACTGTGTGAATGCTGTGTTCTGTATGGACTGTGTGAATGCTGTGTTCTGTATGGACTGTGTGAATGCTGTGTTCTGTATGCTCTCAGTCAGAGAGAACAAGGGGAACCTTAAGTGAATGCCTGCTACCCAATTTACAAAGCAACAACGACTGGTGAAGAAACAGATGGGGAAGATGAATAACAGACTGCCTGTCACAGGGGGTGGGGCTTTTTGGTGGTGATGGGGGACAGGGGGTGTTTGGCAGCTTGTCCAAGGTTTACCGTGGACCTGTATCTCCATAGAAACCAACATACATGCACCACTACCAGAGATTTGGTCCTATGTCCAATAAAAATGCAGGTTAAAATTTATTACTATTCATTGGATTGTAATGTTAACATTGTCATTAAGTAGTCAATATATCGATCTGCTGTCATCATGTCTGATATAGTTTGTGTGTTTAATACTCATTTTCCCATGATTCCTTGGTTCTGTGAGAAAAGTACCGTGCTGCTCAGGACACTGGCACCTCTTTCCAGGACACTGGAACATCTGGCTGTGATCCCTCTTGTTAGGAAATGAAATAAAACCACAAATGTCTTTGCCAGTTAAGAAAATTACTGGACTTGTGTGTGGATTTTTCCTGTAGCAGATGCCTTGAAGAACAGAATTTTAGTGGGCTTCCTTTCCAGCAATGCTGCATGTTCCCTTCTGCCCAAATGGATTCATTAGGGTTCTGCTTTTTAGCTGGGAGCTGCTATAGAGTAGAAATATGCATGAACTTGTCTGTTTTTATAGTGGTCAGACAGGAGCACCTGAACATTGCTGAGTGCCTGAGTTCAGCAGCATTGGGTACTCATGAATGAAGTGCCCTGAGTTTATAGCCCTCCCCGGGGGCTTGTGTGTGCCAAAGCAAGTCGGCAGGCTGGAGCAATTTACGTGCTAAATGAAAACGTTCATTAGCTGAAACTTTTCATGGAACAATTTGCTTTTTGACCCTGTAACTTCTCTCTGGCGTTGCCGCTTTATGTAACGAGTGTTTTGTGTAGGGCAGCCGTACATGGCGGTAGAGCTGGGACAGACCCCACGGGGTTGGCCCTGTCACGTATCTGTATTTTACTTTTTGCTTGCACACTGGATCGCTGACATATGAAAACAGAAGCAGTGTGGTGAGCGGGGTTATGCATGTCAGCTGCACTGTGGACAGGTTTCCTGTCCAGTTTTCCAGCTTGGACATGGTAGCATTGGCTCCCCTCCATCCATCTCCGCAAGCTGCTTCCTCGTGAATAAGGTGCCTTCATTGATTAGGCCTTCTGCACTCACTGTTGTGTTATTTAAAAAAAATTACGCTGCATCGTCTCCAACAAACGAGCAGACCTGCCACAAACCCTACTCTGTGCCTCTTAACGTATACTCATAACGTTGAAACAATCGGGTTTGGGAATGTGGTGATTATGGACACCATTGTTGGGCTTTTAAAAAATGTATTTTAAAGGTGAGTTTGGGAGCATATACCCAGCGTGACGATTTGGATTAAAAAATGTCAGTTTATTTTCCAATATGTGGTGTAGGTGTGGAAGTATATAAAGAACGATGACTTTAGAGTTTTGTTATTTTTAAGAGCTCCAGGTTGTATACATTACCTGTATTGGTATATAGTTAATCTATTTATGTATTTATTTGCTATTTATATTTTGTTAATGTTCGTCTGGCTCCCTGCATCTGTCCATAACCCTACTCCCTCTCCCTCGCAAATATTGATAATTGATTGGCTGCACCAATACCCTTTTCTCAGGGCCCGCCATTCGACTCAACCCAGCATATCGGTGCGGCAGACACATCCCAGCCCCTGGACAAGGTGTCTTCTCTCACCTTCGTTAAATTGCTCATTCTTTTAATCTTTCTCTCTCACTTTGCCTCAAGTGGTTGTCCTTTGATCTCAAATAATCTGCCTTTATTGAGGGATTAGTTTTGCCTAAATGTCACCCTAATTCTTGCCTTTCTCAGGGGAGCGGGTCACGACTTAGTAAATACAATTTAGGTGTTGACATTGAAAGGGGTGTGGTCACAGCTTTGTAAACACCAGCCACCTTTTGCTTTTCCAGGTGATACAGTCAAAACCTTTGGTTTTCTCTCTTTGTTTATTTACTAATATAGCAGAATTGTTTTATAAAATTACTCTCAGAGCAGATGAGGTTTGAGTTTCAAGCCCCAGCTGTAAGCAGACTGTTTTATGTATGGTAGTTTGTGTAAATGTGGCTGGACTGTGTCATCTGAATGGGCTGTATGTCTGCTGGGTGGATATTCTTAGTGTTGACGTGGGAATGTTAACTCGCCTCTTCATGCCGTGATCAGCCTTTGGGTTTCCTTGTTGTACCCTGTGGATGGAGTTTGTCCCGGGTCACTCTGGGAAGTTTCCTCTGTTTCAGCACTGCAGAACACTCTTGTTCATATGCTCACTCCATCTGTGTACACTGTTTACTAATTCTCACTGTAACTCATTTTAATGTCTGTTGCATCTCTTTTTCATGCCTTGTTCTTCCATCCTCATCCTTTTTTTTCTTCTCCATTTCCCCTTCCCTTGTTTCCTGGGTTAAATTTAATTAAAAACCACACTGTTCTGCCCATCCCCATCCTATGTCCAAAAACTGCCATCATGTTAATTACGGTCTGCCTGAATATCCCCTTGACCTCCCACCCCACACCCCTGGTACACCTCCACTTTAATTCACCATCTCTGGCCCACTTCCATACCCGTTCCCTGGTTCTCTGCCTATATCCTGTTCACCACCCTTCCAGACTTGCGTATGAAATCCCAGGGGATTAGAATTCCCCCCAGCAGGTCTGCAGCCAGCCGGATAGCAAGGCACTCTGATGACCTCCCAGGTACAGAAGGCCCCGCGCCCTCCAAACCCCACCATCTGTCAACAAAACCGCCATCACTCAGCATGCAGCTCATGGTGTGTGCGTGTGCACGCGTGTGTGTGTGCGCTGTTGGGCGGTGGGTGTCCGTGACTTCTGGCCTGAGAAATGGCCTCTGAAAGCATGAGTAAAGTGTGTGCGTGTGCGGCTGTGTAGGGCCTGGACTTGTGGGCCCTGCTGTACAGTCTCTGGTGGCCGTCGGGTAACCTGTGAACTATGAATGTCTGTGTCTTGATGAGGGGCATATGTGTGCGAGGCGTGAGTCACGGTTTGCTAAGGTTTGTGTGAGAGCAAGAGTGTGAGCAGCAGTGTGGTCTCGCTCCTACAGGACCCAGCATGCATCACAGCGGCAGCGGCTCATCAGTGACGGCTGAGGAGGCCTCACGGGGCGTCGCTGTGGAGAAGTTCGACATCGTCAAGAAGTGGGGGCTCAACACTTACAAGGTGCACAATGTCTCTCCCTGGAAGGACCCGTGCTTAGTTCTGAGGGCTTAGCTTTGTGTTTCATGTATTTCTAAGGTTGTTGGTTCCAGTCCTTGACCTCAGTGTTATTTAACAATTAACTTCGCTGGAATGGCTCCCACAAATTGCCCAGCCTTTTAAGTGACTCTGTGACAACTGTCCTGGGATGCTCCAGACTAGCTCTGGTTTTGTAATGCCACATTCCCTGTGTGCCCGTACGGCTGCGCAGTGCACCAAGCAGATGATCTCAGAGCGCTTCGGGCGGGGCTCGCGGACGGTGGACCTGGAGCTGGAGGCGCAGATCGACGTGCTGCGGGACACGAAGCGCAAGTACGAGAATGTGCTGCGACTGGCGAGGGCGCTCACCAACCACTTCTACAGCATGGTGCAGACGCAGCACGCCCTGGGAGACACCTTCGCCGACCTCAGCCAGAAGTCGCCTGAGCTCAGGGTAGCCCCGCCTCACGCAGCACCCTTCCACACAGCCGCACCATGCTGCTCGTCATGTGGGGAAGGAGAGGAACCTGAACACTTCAGATGCTCAAGTCCTTAACAAGGGGCCTTACTGGGTTCATGCGAGTTGGTGCAAGTCAGTTTTAGAATCAAGGAATATATCGTGGACAAAGAATTTGTTACAGCCATATCTAAAAATCCAATATAAGCATCACATGGAAACAAGGTCAGGTCACATGGTAGATGTATGACCAGAAACACGTCTGCTGGTACGATATTAAAACAGAGTGGATGAGGAAAGAAATTCCACGACACTGAGCACAGCGGTCGTTCTTGTAAGCCAGTCATCCGTGAAATGCTGCAATGTGAAGTACTCTCAGCCGCGTGCACGCTTTGTTGAAGGATTTAGAAATGAAACGACACTGTCAGAGGGACATAAATGGGCTCAACTGGAAAATTGTCAAGGGAACAGTCCAGTATGCCGTGGTTCTGAAGGTTTTATTTTTGGCAAAATGGCATGCAGTAATGCTAACTGTATACGTTTAACAAAATGGTTGAGGGACAAAGGTCATCAGCTGTTGCGTCAAGGTGTAAGTGTAGGTGATCTGCATTGTGAGTGTGCTGTCGCATTTCTGCTGCAGGATGAATTTGGATACAATGCAGAGACGCAGAAACTGCTGTGTAAGAATGGAGAGACCCTGCTGGGTGCCATCAACTTCTTTGTGTCCAGCATCAACACGCTGGTCAACAAGACCATGGAGGACACCCTCATGACCATCAAGATGTACGAGAACGCAAGGTAAACAGATATATGAGCGCGATGAGAAACAGGTAAACTCAGAATGGAACTTCTCCAGTTTCAGAATGCCCGACTTGTGTACTTGATGTTTATAAGTGGTTCGTGCCACAGTTACGACGTAACCTCATTTGTACTTGGAGCGCTCAGCGTCATTGTTTGGTATCATGCCTGAGTCAGCTTTGGATGTCTACAGATGGAGAACGCTAAATGACGTCAGTTAGGGAATTGACTAGTTCGGTGAAACTTAAAATGGAATAAAAGGCTGTACATGCATCAGGAGAAAAGACGAGAAATGGCTGTTGTAGAGGAGTGTTGCAGTCCTCGCTGTGCTCTGGGTTTGAACGAACTCCGGCAGCTCAAGCAATCTGTTAACTTCAGCACAGTGGATTCTCAACGTGTTTACATCCGGTCTGTGTCAGATGTGTTGAGTAGATAACCTGCTAAACAAATACATTGTGTCAGCAGCTGATACATTATTAATGTATTGAAATTGGGAGCACTAAGGTAGGAGGCGTTTTGGCCTGGAAGGTTGAGCTGAAAGTCTGCTTCTGCCCCATACCCCTCCCACCCCCAGGCTGGAGTTTGATGCCTACCGCACAGACCTAGAGGAGCTGAACATGGGCCCTCGCGATGCCGTGACCCTGGCCCGCATTGAGACGGCACAGCAGCAGTACCAGGTCCACAAGGACAAATACGAGAGGCTGAGGAGCGACGTTGCGGTGAAGCTGAAGTTCCTGGAGGAGAACAAGGTGAGGCCGTTGTTTTCACCTGAACTTAGAGGGTCGTGTTCTATGTTGGATGATATGTTGGTATCTTGTGCATCTCCACAGTGCAGTGTGGGCTTGCCCTTTTCCCTGATGGGTGGTGCCTGGATGAGGCCCCTTGGCATGCCTTCTCCTCCCTCTTGGCTTTGCTGGGCATCTCACGGGGCATGTCCTCCTCCTATGCAGGTGAAGGTGATGCACAAACAGCTCCTCCTCTTCCACAACGCCATCTCTGCCTACTTCGCCGGCAACCAGCAGCAGCTGGAACAGACCCTCAAGCAGTTTAACATCAAGCTGAAGCCCCCGGGTTCAGACAAGCCATCCTGGCTGGAAGAGCAGTGAAGACCTTTGACCGCCCCCCTCAACCTGGTTAATCAGTACCAACTCTCCCCCCTTCTGTTCCAAGTCCCAGACTCCACCAGCCTTCCTCAGAAACCCCAACACCTCCCCCACCCAACCTGCGGACTTCTGAGCAGAAACACCGGTGCACAAAGACAACAATGGATGCCAGCAGAGTAGTCAGGAGCTGTAGGACTAGGAGAGACTGGCAGTACAATGTGGGAACGGTTGAGGGGTGGGGGAAGATTTTCTTGAAGCTGACTTTCTCCACCCGCTTGTCTGTCTTCCTTCTCAGCCTTATCGCATCTTGTCCTTTTGACGTATGTACTTGTTCTCTTTACGTTTAGAAGACCCGTGGATGTAATCATGTTAACGATACTGATCATTTGCACCAAAGTAGCTTTTTGTTAATATTCTCTTTTCATTTAAAAAGGTTATCCATAATATTTTCAACTGAAGGAATGGGGGGGGGGATTGCAGAATTCCCTGGTGTAGCTTTTTTCCCCGTCACCAGAGAGGGGATTTGTCAACAAACTTCTGCAGCGGTGGCTCCTCTGTGGAACTGATTTGATTGCACTGCCTTCCCATGCAGCGTGTGTCTGCAAACAAATGGCTGCAGAATGGAAAACTGCAGGTGCTCATTTCACACTCTGGCTGGAGAGAGCAGGCGGAGATCAAAGAGTGATGCCCTGAAATATGGACTTTAGAACGAGTGGCTTCAGGCCTTCTGAAAAGCACCACCCTGCGCTCTGCTAATTGGTTTAATTTTTTGACGGCCCCCCCCCCCCCCATTGGTCACATGACACTGCAGCTCAGTTTTACAAGCTGCAGGAAGGGACTGATGCTGCACTTTGCAGTCTTGATATGAGTGATTCATTTTGAAAGAAACCAAATGTTATTGGTGTGATTGGATTAGATTCAGTAGCTGCTGATGTATAGCACACTGAAGCTGCTGTTAATGCCAGTACTGTGAGGATAGTTTTCAGAAGGCCTGGTAAAGCCTTTATTTTTGCAGGAGGAAGCTCTGGGAAAAACAAGCTAAACATTTGTTGGATAAGACCAGTCCCTCCAGATGTTTCTATAGTTCATACATTGACCTGTATGTTTCTGTGCAGCTTCAGGTGGCAGACCACAGCTCCTAGTTCTGTTCTGTCACAACCGCTTTTCATTCCTACCCTTAACCTTGCCCCCCCCCCCCCCTCTCTTCGTTGGTTTCTTTTTTGGTGTCCTGTATTTTCTGAAGAAAGGAACAGTTCTCACAAATGCACTCCTTGCTTGGCTAATTTTTTTTTTTTTTTTTTTGTAAAGGGTAAAACCTTAACGCAGCCGTTTCCAAACATTTCTGTACACGTGTCCTGAGCCTCACTCTTGGCCACTCATGTCACAATTGAGCAATACCACTTGGACACCTGTACGTTTCCATATCCCCAAAACAAAATCTATCCTAGCTGAGTCCCAGTCCCAAGTAGGACATAAACTGTCCCGTGCCTGTTCTGCTGGCTCTGCTTTGCTTTTATGAAGAAGCAGAACACTCAGCATCTGTAATCAATGAAGGAAAAAAAAAAAAAAAACATCAGAGTGCTTTAACAAAGTGTGATAGATTCCAAATCACTCCTTAAGTAGTCCTAGTTACTAGAGGAAATTAAAGGGTTTATATATAAAACATTATTTGCGTACAATCTATTTTTTAGGCTGCTCTGTGACAATGTAGTGTACGGATGACTGTACATATGTAATGATATTTAAGATGGAAAAATTAAACCAACTTGTTAAGTGTATGTGGATACATGCCTTTATTCCTAACGTTGACCGCACCTCCAATGGTCTAGCTCTCCTGAAAAAAATTAAAACGAATGTTTTGGAAAAACTCGTGTTCGTCTCTAGTGTCTAATGCAGGGGTGGCCAACCACGGTCCTGGGGGGCCCCAGTGGGCGCAGGTTTTTGCTTCAGCCAACTTCTGCTTTTAAATGAACCGTAATATCAAACACTGACTTTTTTGTATAATTAGTGTTAATCCAGTAATTTTCAATCTTTATTTGTCATGCTTTTAAAATTCTTATTTAAAGCAAAGACTTACTGATGTTGCTGTAATTTTTTTAAATGTTTTAACAGATATGGTACATTTTAATCCATTCTTTGTTATTGGCACTTGTTTTTGCTGTTCATTCATTATGACAGTTCAAATACAATTAGTAATGACAGGTATGAATTAAAGACCTTGATGAATTATCCATACATTTTCTGCTATAATTCTGCAGTTAGAGAGAAATGTAATGTGTGCTTTATAACTATGTTACTGACCATAAAGCACAAATGTCTCACTTTTACCATTCAACAGCTAAGCACAGACAAATTATCTTAGAGAATGAGGATAAACAATGAGGTAATTGATATTTAATTAAGACGGTGGCAAATTAAACTAACTGAATTGGGTGAAACAAAAACCTGCACCCACTGGGACCCCCAGGACTGTGGCTGGCCACCCCTGGTCTAATGGCCTTGGGTGCGGTGGAGGACAGGAGATGCATTTCAGTGCCCGTGTTCACACACCAGACACGCGGTGAATCCGTGTGATCTGGAGTTCCTATATTTTAACCCAATGTAATGATTTGAAGTTTTTTAAATCTTTGTGCCAAAACATGTGCCTAAGTAAATTATGAAAATGAACAATACATTGTCAAGTTTGAAATTTAGAAAAAAAATGCGACAGAAAAAATGGCAAGTCACATATTGTAGAACTGAAATAACTACTTTATAAAGATCACAATATGGTTCAGTTTTGTTTAATCAGTCGGAAGCTCCGTTTGCGAAAATTTGCAGGTTTGTTACGGCACGTGTCAGTCCCGCCTTAAACTTTTGCGGCGTTTCATTTCATATAGATATATGTATGTCAGCTGGGGCCAGGATCTGTATTTATTTAGAGAAATTTCTATTGAAATAGACATTCTGTAAAAGCTGACGAAGCACAAAACGTACGCACAATCTCATAGAGAACTGCAAAAAGCAAAGGTTCCCAACACTCACGCGTTTTATTAGCACTTAAAAGGCCAGCGGGCTGATTAATGGCATGTGCCTATTGTGTGAGACAATGAGCCTGTATCACTAACTCATCTTCCTTTCAAACACCTCTGATGGCATCAGTTAGACTTGGACCAAGCGGAGCTGATAAACTCCCATTACCACTGCAATGCTGACTGCACAGCAGAGTCGCACCTCAAATTCGTTCCCCCGGTTTCGAATACATTTTCTTGTTGAGATACAATGAAATCTGTTTCTCTGAAGTGCAGGAAACAGATATAAGTGAAAACACTCCAGCAAACGACCTCAATTCGCTTAGTGATGCTGACGCGTTTAATTTACCTGCGCATCTCATTTATTCTCCTAAATCCCCAATTTTAATTATTTCCAATCAGAGGCTGGGTAGCTTCGAGCTGCCCGCCATTTATGGATCTAATCCACAAGGCCATCTTGAAGGCACCTAAAGGGTTAACCGAGGGCAGCCGAACAGGTGAGCAGAACCTGCGGCTGTGGGCGGGGCTTACGGCAGCGGTAAAGACGACGGTGTGTGTATGCGTGTGTGTCGGAAAAGTGGTGCTGTTTAGGCGTGAGGATGAAGCAGGAGCAGATTAGAGCTAATTTTAAATGTGAGAGAGACGCTCCTATTTGGTGAGTAGTTTGTCTACGAGTGTTAGAACAGGCTTTATTTTTATATATCTGTTGAAATTTATTTTGCTCCTGTCGACGGTAGGCAGTTTTCTGCTGTTGTCAAAATTCTGTTTTACTCCCTATTCGCAACATGCATTATTTTAGTATCAAACACTACAGACAGCTTGACCCTACTGGTCCTTGATGTAAACCTGTGTACGTTTCACGTGATAAGCTTTTTGATTTGGAAAGAAATAAGAAAAAAAAAGTCGTACGTTTGTTCAGTTGCACGATTAATCTACAGCGAGCAGGCAAAAATAAGAGTAGTTTTAATTGAGACAAATTCCATTTGGGTCCGTGAAGTACAGTGAACCTTGCTGACAGACAGGTTCCAGTGTAAATACGGGCTTTGAAAGGCTTAACACTTAAGCAGTTATCCTAATGCTGAAGTTATTTCGTTGTTCTGTGGCTTTTAAAGTCTGTTGCCACCAGTTTAGATCTACGTGTTCGTTTTCCCAAAAATGTTACCATATTTTATTACATATGGTACTATGCAGGTGTGTGTGTGTGTGTGTGTGTGTGTGTGTGTGTGTGTGTGTGTGTGTGCGCGCGCGGGGGTGGGGTAGAGGTGGTCGCAGCAGTGGTACCTACATGTATTTTTATGCTGATGTATTTCTGACAAACCGTAACTTTTTTACGTGCTCTGAAATAAAAAGCTGTCAGAACTATGCAAATGACACAGTTCGTGGTGGCCCTTTGCGTGGCAGATTTCCAGCTTTGGTTCCTAGCGTCATTTAGCTGGAGTGTATCTGTTTCTGAGTCTATTATATTCACTGTAAGCGATAAACATCAGTGAGATAAGGTAATGATACACAGTAGAATTTATTTTAAAGTTAGGGGTTAACGTTTCTCCCCATAACAGCATCAACAAGGGAAGAGTGAGGAAAAAGCTTAACCAAATGCTTATAATTGTACAACGTCAAAGAAAGAAGCAAGTGTAGAAAGGTGTTTAGTTGGTAAACATTCAAGTTAATTAAGGATAAGCAAATACAAGCTGGTAATTAAATTTCACTGTCTGTGTTGCAGAGGATTCCAGAGTGAGGGGCTGAGAAGGCTTTGGTATCGGCTCCAGCTGCAGACGCTGTCTTTTGTTTTTGTTGATTACTTTTGCTGGTTTTATTGACTTTTTTCCCTCTTGCTTGCTGTTGGTTGGTGATTAATTTTTGGAGTGAGACCTGGTCTTCAGCGTGTACCTCCACCCCCCCTTTGTCGTAGCTGATGAACATGGAGCCATCTCCAGTGGATGATGCTGTAGATATGCTCACAACCTGTCCACCAGTGGCACCCTCTGTCTTTTTGTCAAGCAGGGTGGAGACCTCCACCTCAGGGCCACCTGGGGGGGGGGGGGGGGGGGGGGCGCCGGCCGGGGGGGGGGGGGGGGGGGGGGGGGGG
>JABJVR010000033.1:4251299-4302382 GCA_025773905.1 Chitala chitala | reverse complement strand
ACTATTGACACTACACTACACTACACTACACTACATTACACTATTGACACTACACTACAGTACACTACACTACACTACAGTACACTATTGACACTACACTACAGTACACTACACTACACTATTGACACTACACTACACTACACTACACTACATTACACTATTGACACTACACTACAGTACACTACACTACACTATTGACACTACACTACACTACACTACACTACACTTTTGACACTACAGTACACTACACTACACTACACTACACTACACTATTGACACTACACTATACTACACTACACTATTGACACTACACTACACTACAGTACAGTACACTACAGTACACTATACTACACTACACTACACTATTGACACTACACTACACTACACTATACTACACTACACTACACTACACTATTCGTGTTTAAACACATCAGTTGCCATGCTCAGAAGCTACCTTTGCCACATCACTTGTAGGGCGCTGTTATGCATCTGCAGTCACATTAGGGCACTCCATCTAAAGTTATGTTAGGAAAAGAAAGGAAAAATAGCGGGTGGATGTGGGAGTCACTTCACGATCAGATAACAACTCTCCCTCAGGTGGAGACAGAGGGTCTGCGGCGCTCAATCCAGAACCTGGGAGTGCTTCTGACCACCAGCGCTGTGGGCCACACCAGCGTGGCCACGGGGGAGGGGCTGCGGCACGCGCTGGTGGGTCAGCCAACCACAGTCACCGTCACCACCAAGGATAAGGAGGGCGAGCTGGTGCGGATGGGCAATGCTGTTCTACGGGCCGAGATCATCGGGGCGGACGGCACACGTGTGGAGCCCGAGGTCGTGGACAACAAGAATGGCACCTATGAGGTGGGCTACACGCTGCGCACTGAGGGCGAGTTCTCCTTCTCGCTGCTGCTGTATGGGCAGCCGGTCCGTGGGAGCCCCTTCCGTCTGCGTGCTGTCAAGCCCTCTGATGTGCCACCATCACCTGACGATGTCAAGCGGCGCGTCAAGTCGCCGAGCGGGAGTGGCGGACACGTGCGGCAAAAGGCTGTGCGAAGGCCCTCCAGCATGTACAGTACCAGCAAGAAGAAGGAGAACCCGATCGAGGACGAGCTCATCTACCGAGTTGGTGGGTCCAGTCAACTCATTCTGTATTATCTAACTCACTGGGTCCAGTCACCTCATTATTATCTAAAGACTCACTGGGTCTGGTCACCTCATTATTATCTAATGAATCACTGGGTCCGGTCACCTCATTATTATCTAATGACTCACTGGGTCCGGTCACCTCATTATTACCTAATGACTCACTGGGTCTGGTCACCTCATTATTATGTAAAGACTCACTGGGTCTGGTCACCTCATTATTATATACAGTAGTCTCTGGGTCCGGTAACCTCATTATTATCTAATGACTCACTGGGTCTGGTCACCTCATTATTATGTAAAGACTCACTGGGTCTGGTCACCTCATTATTATATACAGTAGTCTCTGGGTCTGGTCACCTCATTATTATATACAGTAGTCTCTGAGTCCAAACACCTTATTTTCTATTCTCTGTAGTCACACCACCATTGCTGACAATTACATGGAAATATTAAAATATCTATTGTCTCTGTGAAATGCATACATTTATGGTCTAAAGGTATAATTCTAGAACAATGACATTTCTCCAATAAATGTGAAAAATCTTAGAAAATAAAACCCCCTTGTCCAAAATAAACCCATTGCAGATGTACAATACCAGTAAGAAATTTATTTATCCTTTTTGAACCCAGGTATATTTTTACAATTTTTTATATTTTATGAATCGCCTGTCTACATATTTGATATGTACAGTATTTGTGCCCTAAAGCTGCCTCTGTTTGCACAGGCACTCGGGGGAGAGAGAAGGGAGAATTTACCAATTTACAGGGCATCTCAGCATCCAGCAATGGCAGGGTGGTGGTGGCAGACAGCAACAACCAGTGCATTCAGGTGAGATGGGCCTGACAGGCTATTTCCCATGCAGACTACTGAAACTACAAATCCATTTTTGCTGAAAAAACTGCCTGTGGACAAACATTAAAACACCTCAAGTTTTCTTCAGTGTAAAATCCGTCTAAACGTTTTTAAATTAGTGGTGAAGCTTTCAAAGGGGGTGTGCTTAAGTTTCTCTGTTTGCCCCTTTGTAGGTGTTCTCCAATGATGGGCAGTTTAAACTGAGGTTTGGGGTGAGAGGCCGCTCTCCTGGGCAGCTCCAGCGTCCCACAGGCGTCACAGTGGACATGAATGGTGATATTATTGTAGCCGACTATGACAACCGATGGGTCAGCATCTTCTCCTCGGATGGGAAATTCAAGGTGGGACCTCACTTGGACCTGCTGCACTCAGCAGTGAGCAGGCTTCCCTGTAGACTTCATCTAACATGAAGTTTACGCCTGGAGCATCAGGCCAGGTCCACACTGTCCAAATACGACCTTGTGCCTTCTTACTACTTAATACAAAGCTAGGAGGACAGCAAGCTGACCAGTAAACCTTTCTTCCTTGGGTGTTGGTATTAAAGCACCTTAGTCTATAACCTTTTTATATTTCTTTTGGCAAATATTCTTCTGTCACAGAACAAAATTGGAGCAGGCCGCCTTATGGGTCCCAAAGGCGTTGCAGTGGACAGGAACGGCCACATCATCACTGTCGACAACAAGGCATGCTGTGTCTTCATCTTCCAGTCCAACGGCAAACTTGTCACCAAGTTCGGAGCCAGGGGAACATCTGACAGGCAGTTCGCAGGTATCGGTAAACAGGCCACAAGACCCACTGCGGCTGGCTAGAGGACACGACTCCTGAACCAAAGTGCGAACACTGCATGTCCGCTCCTGTCCCTCAGAGCGCTGCACACGACACACTCACGATGTTCCCGCCAGCCTCGGCTTGGCATTGCTGCTGTCCTGGAGCCTGTTTCACGAAGCTTACCAGTCCGTGGTTTTTTTAATTGACCTCACTGCATTTCTCACACATTCTTGTGCGCTGGAAATCCGACCGGGACAGCTGTGCTCCTTTTCCAGCTGATCTAGTATAATCTACTGCTTACGGTTTCCTTGGCGAAGGTTTCCGAGATCACGCATTTCATCAGTGTGAGAATGTATGTATTTCATCAGTATGGAGCACCTGCTAAATTGCATTGTCCTAAATTATGTGCTTTTTAAAGGAACTCTGCGAGGTGCACCCCCATGTGGTTAAAGAGTGGCTGGCCAGATTTACTCCACCTTGAGTTCCAGTGTGTTAGAGGTTTGACTGTCCACTGGTCTTACTGGTTATACTGGCTTTTGGATTACTTTCCTATTAAGTGTCTAACATTTTTCATGGTTCCTTCTGGTGTGAGTTTTTCTCTCCTGGTTTGTTTCTCCGTACTCCTGTGATGTCCTCCTTTCGTTACTCGTGCTGTTGGACTCCCCAGAGAGATGCTAAACCTAATTTAACCATTGGAAGCTGGTTGTCTCAGATCCTATAGTAAGAAGCATGACCTTGTCAGGAGTTCAAGGTTATTGTCCTTCTATTAAAACTACCAGTAATCATCCCACATTATCATTACTTTGAAGTTAGTATTGGGCCCAGCCTTTTTCACAAACTTTTTCTCTCACTTTTTTTGTCCCGGTTTTCTGTATTCAGGATTTAAGCATCAGGCTAATTTCCTGCTTTCAAGCCATCAGAGCAGCGCCCTGGAATGCACTCACAGAAACTCAGAATGTAGTCCCCAGCTGTTATACTCCCTCTCTTGCTGTCTTGTGTTTTCCTGGCACTGGTTTTGCTGGCACACTGCAAGCCTAACACCCAGTTCGCAGCCCCTCCCCCCCAGTAGATTCTGTTCCAGGGCTTGCTCTAGGGTGTCATGGACCACTGATGTTGCAGCAGTGAGAAATTGTGAATTTCTGCAAATAACAACAGGTCTACACTGGTGGCTAGCAGCTCTATGCGGCATCTGATTGGTTATGAAGCGTACCATTGAAGAAACTGCTCATTCTGAGAGATGGCCACTCCCACTACCAGGGACACCATCCCTTGCTTCCCTCTGTTGTCAGTCTTTCATTTCTGACCTTGCCTGTGTTTTTTTATTTCCTTTTTAGAAAAAAGTGGTGCAAACAATGCACTGGATCACAAGCTTAGTAAATCTGGCCCCACGTTCAGTAAGTATTGTGTGTGCCCACCGCCCCCCCAGAACCCACCCTACCTCAAAAAATGACCTGCTAACTCAAATCTGCTCCACATTTGCCTCTGAAACAATCAGGAGACGAAGCTGTGGAAGGTCCCGGGTTGTCGGGCCTCCTGCTGTGTTTCAGTGATAAACAGGCACTGTGATCAGTTATCAAATCAACCTGAATCATTTAAATTTCGACAAAGTATTCAACTCAATATCATTGCTTTTCTTTTTGAGCGCTTACCTGTTCATTACAGAAATTGCAGTATTTTACTTTATCTTAGAATTGTTGCAAATTAAGCAAAAAAATGTATGCTAATCAACATCTCCATTTCAAATAGTTCACAATTTTTGTTCTTTTTTTAATAGTGAGATGTGACCAAGTGCAACCTCTCAGTCTGGAAATTGTGTATATGTGTTCTTAATTTTTAAATAGGTTCAAAAGGGAAGTCCACTGACATGCCACTTCCTGTACTGCCTTGTGAGATCGCAAAGTAATATTACGTCTTCCTTTTGCTTTTCTCTCAAGGTCCACATTTTGTCGCTGTAAACAACAAGAATGAAATAGTGGTGACAGATTTTCACAACCACTCTGTTAAGGTGAGGTGGGCCACCGGGGATTTACTCACACGTGACATTGTGAGCAGTTTCGGCATCTTTTATAACTGTGACTGATGGGCAGGCTTATCTCCATTTTAACTTGCATATCAATGTTTTTTATAAGTTAGGAATGTTTGTATTAAAAAGTACCCAAGTCGGTAAATGATCATCTTGAGGGAAGACAGACGAAACAGAACGAGAGCATATGTCCCTCAATCCACCGGTAAAGCCTTGCTGTAACAGTAATGTGGAGCCGCTACGATCTGCTGCCGGGTCTTGAGTACAAGACCACTACGACTGACAGAACCATGCCGGTTGTGTACCATGTGACGGGACCCCCTTTGCTCTTCCCTGTCAGGTGTACAGCGCTGATGGGGAGTTCCTCTTCAAGTTCGGCTCTCATGGAGAGGGCAATGGCCAGTTTAATGCGCCCACTGGTGTAGCTGTTGATGCCAATGGAAACATCATTGTGGCAGACTGGGGCAATAGCCGTATCCAAGTAAGTGAGGCTGCGTGTAACCTTTTTAAGTTCTGGGCTCAGATGAGAGAGAGGAGAGGGTTCACATATGTATTAGGGTGGACAAAAGCCATCATGATGTGAAATATGAGTGACGGCCAAGCAAGGCACACATAATTATAAGGCTTGTCACCTGATATAAAGGCATGTCCAGTGTCAGCCAATCACAAATGGCCTCTACATGGACATAGTGACTAATAACAGTGGACATTAATGGCGAGTCATGTCGGACATGCTCTGGGGCACAGTGACCAGATGTCACAGCACACCTCTTACTTTGCAGGTGTTTGACAGCTCTGGCTCCTTCCTGTCCTACATCAACACCTCCGCAGACCCGCTGTATGGCCCCCAGGGTCTGGCACTCACCTCCGACGGCCACGTGGTAGTAGCAGATTCAGGGAATCACTGCTTCAAGGTGTATCGCTACCTGCAGTAGGCAGGCCAGGGAAGAGGAAAATGAGAGGGACACAGAGACAGACAGGATGCAGTACTTCCTGCGGCTCATTTCCATTCTTCATTCTTACTTTGCACAATCAGTAACGTAGACCGGCGATCTCAGCCAGAGTCCTCAGGCATGAAACAAGCAACCACTCAGCAAAGCTCTGAGAGCACTCTTTGTGTTCTGCTGGTCCAAGAGGTGAAACCGCAGTTTGCAAAAGGAGTGTAAAATTACGAAAAATCAGCGATACACAGCAAATTGTAGAACCCACATGGAATTTCAAAGAAGTTAAATATATTTAAAATGTCACACCTTCGTGTGAGGGTCGAGCATACATAACGTCACTGTTCTGTAAAAACACGCAGGACTTTTAATGGAGCGACAGCCGTGTGTGAAGTTGTGGCTTTTTGGTGCGATCCTTTGACAGTGCGCCTGTTTTTCGGTCGCTTCGTTTTCTCCAGGTGTTCAGAAAAAAAGAGAATCTGCTTTGCCTTGGACTGTCAGTGCAGCGATACCATACAACGGCACTCATGGTTCAGCCTTTGCAGACACGTGCTGTTTCACAAACACATTGTATATTTATGTACATGTATGCTGTGTGGACACATGCTCACACACATATGTATGTGGGTGACATGCATATCAGTTCTCATTAAGTGATGACTCAGTCTCCATCCATGTCCTTCATTGCAGTATTTGGTTGTTCTGTCTGGTAGCATTGTAAAAGCACATGCCCAGCTTCGATTTGAGTATCATGTGATCTGGGTGGGCGTGGCACTGTGACGCTCAGGCCAGGCATTCTGAAGAGGTGTTTATAGTACTGTATTTATTCTAAACAACAACAGCACAATTGCTCACGATTTTGTTTATGCTCTTTTTAAACAAAAAGGTTAAAAAAGAATGCATCTTTTACGTATTTATTTTTTTCTTTACATGATTTTGCCTTTTACAAATTATTTTTCTAAAACGATTCATTTGATCTTATCTGCCAAATAACGAGCCTCATCCCTGAAGGAATCCAGAAACAAGGTCGCAAAGCCAGTCATGGCTGCCCTCCCACTCACCTGTTTCCATGGGAATAGGTGGTTTAGCAGATCCTCATTCCTGTAATTTGCCAAAATTGGTATTTTTTATGTGGCTGGGCAAATTGTTAAATAATTACTCTGAAAAATATAATATGTATATGGCTATTTGATTGTGTATATATTATCACAGAAAATTACTTATATGTATAAGGACAGCATTTTCATTCCTGTAGCAGGAACATCGTTTCCATTTACTTACAGTGTTTCTATGTGTTTTTTTTTTTTTTTTTTTACAATTTGCAAACCTCTTATATAACCTCCTTTTATCTTAGCATCTTCTAATATATCCCGTCCGATTGACATTTGGTAGACTGTGCATTTTTACCTCCGGCGTTATGGAATTTCTTTAAAGGATCAGGAGGAAAAAAACGATGTATTTTAAAAGGGGTATTTTGCATGTTGTCGACGAGTTGGACTAGTGTGTCAGAAATCCCAGTTTAGCCGTGACAACCCGCTGCGCTCGGCCCTTTTGCTTCTGTGATCTCATGCTACCTTCCTCCATTTGTTCTGCACAATGAATATAACCTTTTTAAGTGTCTGTTCAACAGTTATAAATCTGTTCCACCCGCCTCTTATGACAAGCAACTACAGTATATACGATGCATGAATCTGCGTTTGTACAAGAACCTGTCAGTCGCCCCAAAAGCTCATATAGAGCACATTCAAATTATCTCCGTACTTCTGTTTTATCCATGGAATTTGATTACCGCGATGTGTAGTAAAAATGTAAATATTAAACTATTGGAAAAAAAAGGCTTCCGCCCTTTGTTTTATTTGTGTTGATCTGAAGACAAATATGCACGTGACAACAAAAGGGATCGGAATTAACCCGTATATTTAAGGCTCGGGCGTATAATTATATTTTCCTTTTTTTCCTATAGTGGTGAGGACAAGGATGAATATGCAAACGGAGAGCAATAAGCAGAATAGCATCTGTCATTAACTCAGAAATGCTTTAACACCAAGTCGGAAAAAGAACGTCATACTACTGCCGACACTTTGTAGGAGGAGTCCGGGGATTAGAGCTATACAAGTATTGATTTATAATATAAACGGTATGCAAAACAGCTTTACAGACCATATGCTGTTTGCGGTAGCCTGCGGTTTCCTTAACGTGGCACTAACACCATAAACGGGGACTCTGCACAAGCAGCAGGAAACGTGTTAGCAGACACCGTAAAGAGTGGTGATATCGGCGTCCCAGGCTGCAGCCGCATTTTCTCCCAAAATCTCACGTTTTATTTCTGATTCAGTAACTCAAGATCAGTATCTTATTTGGACAGCATGACCGAGGCGCTGGGTTACGACTGTCCGAGCACATGGCATCCACCTCGGCGGCGAAACCTTTCCATTCAGCCTCGGCAGCTGCAGCACAGCCTTTTACTCCCAACTCGCTAATATCGTACATTCTTGCCCAAATTGTGCCCTTAATTGCTTTATTTAAATTAAACACTTAAATGTATAACGTCCCACTGTTTCGGGTTTCAGCTCGGTTAACAAATATTACCGCGAACGGCAAACTAACGAACCGGTTCCAGGCCCGACTCACGCCAGAACGCACGCAATTAACAATAAATACTTTATTTATTTAATAGGCGACGACTTTACACGCTGCACCGGCTGTAGCGGCTCCGCTGACCTGCAGCCAATTTCTAACGTAACGCAGACGCCGTACGTACTTTAGCGTGACGCGCGAGGAGCGCGCACGAGCCGAGCGCGCGCCCCCTACCGATTAAAACGTCCGAACCGTCGTACACGTCGTGCAGTAACGGCTGCTCGCGGTTACATGGATGATTTTTTTTCTTCAGTTGGATTAAAACCGTTACGATTAACGATCCCAATTTAACGGTTTACCCGGACGCTACTGCGACAAAGTTGTGTGTTACATGGTTTTGTTTTTGTGCTGATCTGAAGACAAATATTCACGTGACAACCAAAGGGATAGCAATTAACCCGCCTATTTAAGGCTTTCGATTTATAAAACATTCAATTTATGACTTTTGTGACATGCGCAAATCGGTCTCAAACGCTTTTACGAATCTTTCGGCTTCGTTAAACTTTTCAAAACCATTTTAGGCCATCGAGGCCTTCAGTAATTTTTATCTAAAGTTTCCAATAAATAAGCCGCACTGAGCCGAATCGGATCAGTCTTTTCCGATTTAGGTATTTACATGATGCATTTTTATTTTGAATAGCTATTCCGATTAAAAGCGGAATATCAGGGTCCATGTAAACGCAGCAGATGTTTCAATGAGTACGAAATATTTTGTCCAAGGGGGGCAAATACAAGTAACATTCGTTTTATTATTATTATTATTATTATGGTCCTTCGCTCATGAGGTCGACAGTTTAGTACATAAAAAAGGTACATGTGCACTAATACAAGCCCGGCGGAACAGGACAGGGTTGGTTAATCATTCAAATAAATTCATTAAATATGAAAACTGGTGTAAAAAAAAAAAAAAAAAAAAAAAAAAGTTCATACACAAAAAAAAAACACATTAAAACACTTAAATAGAAGTGTCAGTCAAATGTTTTAATTTTGCAGGCCACAAAAACCCAACTGGGTACAACTACATCTTCCAAGGTTAGAAGTCAGTCAACTTCAAGTTGTTCACATCAATGAATCTGCTTGCACCAGCAAAACAGAGAAAATGCTAGTCTCCAATTTAAAACTAATTTTCAGATGTAGTACATTGTGTGCATTAACCCAGTCTATCAGATGTAAAAAAAAAAAAAAAAAAAAAGTTAAACATCCATTCCCAGATAGTAGTCTGCTTTTATGCTACAGACTAGTTTTTACCATGAATTAATGGCAAAAAATCCTAAAGGTCAAAAGTTTAAAAGCATTACTTTAACTCAATTTCAGTGTTCTGCAGACTAAAAACAGACAGATCAAAGCAACCACTCAAGTGATCAGGATGGGCGACTACTGTCAACCTTGGCCCCTCAACAAAAACGCCACAATGCTTAAGACTTTGTACATCACATCAGGTAGAGCAGCAGTGCCTGCACTTGACTGCACTTGGCTGTAGAGAAGACTGAATTTTCACATAGGTCATGCCCCATCTATGGCTGACTTCAGCAAATGAAGACTAACCGCATAAAACTTGGGGAATGAGCCTACGCAGGCTAGAAGACGTGCAGCTTTGCAGTCGGAGGTGCACGGTGCACTTCTGTTAAACCGGTTAAAGGGGCCCAACACCTGCCCTCTGAACACTTCTGGATACACAATCTTAAAAAACAATCATGTTAGGGGGAAAAAGAAAAAAAACTAATTCTTAGCAGCCAGGGTGTTAACATCATCCAAATGAATGGTTGAAAAGGCTCCACTGCATTTCTCGTCTTCCAGGTCTCAGGGCACAGAACAAGCCACTAGTTGTCTATTTGCTAAAACATCTAACACACAACAAGCAGCAGTTTACCTGGACATCATTGTAAAAAATAAGTACCACAGGGAGTCACTCATAAAACTCCTTCCCTTTCAACTGCAAGTCTGGCTACACGGTTTCATGCCCAGGTTCTGTATGGACACTTCAATAATAGTGACAGATGTGCATTCGGCTTCCGGGATTGTTTTTCCCGGGGCTGAAGAAGGGACTAACGGGCTCGTCAAAGTAGGCGTCGAAGGTGTACACGCGCTTCATGGTGACGGCATCGTAGAAGGAGACGCGGCCGGCATCACAGTCCAAGTAGACGCCCACCCGTGGCGAGTCCCAGTATTCTGCGATGGGCAGGCGGGCGTCCTCTTCGTTGGCGTAGAGCCGGTCCTGCAGACACAGGCTCCAGTAGCCCGCGGAGGGGGACAGCTTGACGAAGCCCTTGCGGTTGCTGTACTCGGTGGTGACGCCCAGGTACCACACGCCCTTGTCACGCACATCAACCTCCCAGTAGTGCTGACCACTGGAGAACTGCGCCGTGGCCAGCACGCCGAAAAAGCGGGTGAATTTCTGCGGCAGGTCAGGCTCCTGGGACCTAGTGCGGCTTTCCTCCATCACTGTGTTGTGGTCGCTGAGGAGGAGATTGGGGTGTGCCGTGTCTGTGTCCAGGCTGAGATTGGTGGGGCCTACAGGAGGAGGAGATCAAGGTTTGAAGAATGATGTCACACACAAAGGAATGAAGCAGCTGCATCTTCAGTTTTATTCAAGCCACATTTGTGTCATGTTAAATGACCTGCCTTTTCAAGCAAATGCTGCTGTTATAGTAAATATTTCCATCAATCAAAACAAGACCAGATACCTAATATTTTGATAGGATAACATCTGCTAATGACAAACAGCATCTACACCTGCTTTAATGGGGAATTTTGAGGTTCTTGGAAAAGCGAGCATTTTCTTATTTGATTTTTGTTTCCACTCATGTTTTAAATTGTCCACAGTAATTCCCCATTTTAGCCAAGGCACTGCCAGTTAATGCCAAGACAATCCTTAGCCTGAACATTATCACTTGAGAATTTAACAGATATGGATGATTTTTCATGCATGTATTCAACAAATAATGAAGACAGGAATCATTGAGTTCATACATAATACAGAAAGCTGTACAAGTAATTTTCATCTTAGGCCTTCGTATATCCATTCTCAGACCACTGTAGAAATGTTAACATCATGTTAATAACTCTTACCAAGTTCACCAGGACAACAATGTAGCAAAAACTCTAGAGACAGGTACACAATGGAACCATCGTGTTGTATAATGTGTATATTACCAAGGCAACAGATGGTTGAGAGTCTCAGAAAATATTGTTAGTAGATGGTCTGAGGATGTGTGAAATGTGATTGGTCAGGTGTGGAATGAAATGTGATTGGTTGAATGTATTTTTTTGCCACATATTACAACAATATAAAGATGAATATTTGGTGTACTTGGCAACAAATTTCACCAAGCATTACAAACTGCACCAAGGTTGCTCTGTGGAGATTGCCTTTTCATCGCCTTTTGTATAAAGCCCTGCTGAAACCAGAAGCTCTGGGCCCTTTGCCTTCATTTGGGAAGCCATAACACAAAGGCTTACTGACCTGTTCGCAAGATGTGCTTCATCTTCTTCCACAGGATGAGCTGAAAAGGCCCACTGAACTCCTCCCAGTTGGGTGAACAGTTTGTGGACTGTATTTGAATCGTCTGGTGAGGCCTTCATACAACACACACCAGATAGCCATCACCTAGCCGCAAACATACAGCAACACCTACCACAGACAAATGCACAACTTCCCAAAAGTAACTGTTAACTAAAAACTGACAGGAAAAAAAAAATAAAAAATCTTTACCTTGAAACAACCTGAGAAACTGCCTGTCAGAAACAGAGTTAACACAATTAACATCCTGCAGTCCACAACAGAAGATACTATTTAACATTTATGAACCAATGTTTGAAAGACCTCAAAGGTGGAGTTGTCAGACAGGCACCGCTGGATGTCTGCTATAGCTACATCCACAGCAGTCATCTCACGGTCCACTTCTTTCAGGTTCTCCTCGATCATGGAGATGGACGCAACCTCCTCTGCATCCAGGTTGGCAAGAAGCTCGTCCTTCTCATCCAGCAGAAACTGAACCAGCTCCCCAACCTCATTTTCAATCTTCTCCTTCAGCTCCTGTTTCTTGATCTGTTTCCCCACAGAGAACACACCCACACTGGATCAGTTTTCCACAGTTAACCAGAAAACACAATATTGCTCTTTTCTTATTCTCAAGTCATTTGTCAGCAACAGCCTAGACATGGTACTGTTCAGAGATCTCCAACCACTGGTGAGGTACCATAACATCTGTGCCAATGTCTACATTAGTCCAGCAGCATTTAAGCAAAGACCACCCACCTTGGCATCAGCTTTAGCCTGCTCATCAGAAGCCCTCACTTGAGCACATACCGATCTGTGGAAATTCAGCTTGACAAGCCGCGTCCTCAAGGCTGCCTGGTAAACGCATGAAACACAAATTATAACACATGGGGGGGCAGATGTTCTGTCCTACTGGAGACAAGGAAAGGAAAAAAAAAAAAAAAAAAAAAAACATCTGCATTACTCATAACCAAGAACACTGAAACAGCGGCGTGTGGTAGACTGTGACAACATCACTCTGGCTGCTATGTCCGAACCCCCCCCCCCCTTCCAAAGCACAATCTGTTTATTGTGCCTGGTCAGCCGTGAATACACTAGTGTCACATAAATATTATTCTGGTGGGCAGGAGTTTCAGTTAGTGAAGGTACTGCAGAAAGATGCTAAGACATGAATTTTACACAGACACCTTTTGCTCCCATACCTTCTGAAACATGATTCTAAACATTCAGCAGACATTTCAAAGTGCTTTTTCCACTTGAGACAAAATTTAAATGCTATATTTGTAAAGTCTAGAGTAAAACTGATAAAAATGAAAGAATTGAACAGAATTGTATTTATTACAATTCACTTCATACAACACAGGTGAAGTTATATACATGAATTACCAAATAAATAAACATGCTGTTGCAGTAGTTGCTCAAATCCCTTAAAATATAAAGGCACAGATGATCACAGGCACCGAAGCAACAAAAGCTCTTTCTGCAGATAGAACTCCACATACCTTCATATCCTCAACAACTTCTGGAATGGGGGCTACTTCATGGCGCCTACAAATATGTTGGAATAAAAAAAATTATACAACTAGATACCAAGTGCACGTAAAGAATACCAAGGCATGCCCTAGTGCCCGTTTAATAAGATGTTACGCAACATCGTTGTAGCTCAGTCTCACACGTTTGAAGCGGAAGTATGTACACTGGTAGAAACCCCAGGCTGTCAGGACAAGAGTCTGATTAGTCCCCCAGGCAAGGGATTGAGATCTTGACCTCAGCAGGCTAACCCTCTTTTTTTGGTAACTGAGCAGGCAGCAATTGTATGGATCAAGCTCCGGCAGAGTCACTGCCAGTACACAAGCATCACAGAAAAGACGTACAGGAGCAGTCCATAATAAATTGCTTAGCCATAGCAAAAACAAAAAAAAAAAAAAAAAAAATCGAGATGCTGCATAAACAGATGGAGGAGACAGCCTTCAACAAAATAATTTAAAAGGAAAACGGGCGTCTAATTTTGCACTACACGTGATGAACGCAAGCCAACAAACATTTTTAGCCAGTGAATACTTACAGGACAAATGTTTTTGTTACATATGAATGTGAGGAGAAGAGTAAAGCATTAGGTGTGCTCCAAGTTAACATCTCAAAAAAAAAAAAAAAAAAAAGTGTGTAAAATTGCACTTTGTCAATTAAAACTTTATTGAAACACTTTCTGGTAAGGCAACAGTACTTCATAGGCAGAATCGTCTAACATTTCCATAAGAAAATTACCCACATCTAAAACCTTATTGCATATATATGCATTTATTACAAACTTATCGTTGCTGGAGAAGGAGCTGGCGGTGTTCTGACGACTGAATGCATGTCATAGGTCTAATTAAATCTGTTAAAATGCATTCACAATCCATCCTTTGAGAGCACAATGTGGGGAAAAAAAACCACTTCAAAAACCTCTGATGCGGGCTTACCTGTGGGCTCTAGACTCCCTGCACACGACACAGATGGGTTTGCTGTCAGTGTGGCAAAACAGTTTCAGCTCTTCGTGATGCCTCTCACATTTGGCCTCGGCTTTAACCTGCTTTGTTTGCTTCTGTGGTTTGCACTGACGCAAACAATCCAGTTCATCTAATTTATCCACCAGATTTTTCACTAGGTAGTTTTTCGTAAAGCTGATCTTTCCAAACACCTGAAAAGAAGTGCAGGAATGCAGCAATGTCTAAAAGCACGTGAAAGTGTTTCCCTATAATCCAATAAAAACCAAACATGCACTGACGCATAGCAACTATTGTTGGGTTGTCTAGGAAACCTTACCATTTTCAACACCCAGTTACCTGAAAAGAGTTCAGTTAAATGCATTTCAGAGTGGTTGCGTTTGTAATGCATCGTACCTAGTTTGCAAAAACAAAATTTCTCACTCTACTGAAAGCCATGCAGTTAAATGAACCAAATTAGTAAGAGAACGGCCGCTTCTTTGCAGAAAAAAAAAACAAACCTGTCTGCATTCCGGACACTGATACCCCACGTCCTCTCCCCCATTCTCTTCCCAGTGCATCAAAATGCAAAATCTGCAAAAATTGTGACCACATTTTAAAATGACTGGATCATCAAAGTAATCCAGACATATTGCACACACCAGCTCTTTCTGCAAATCTTGAGCGGTCGTTACAGCTGCCATAGCCATGATTAATAACGATGACGTTAACCTCGGTCGGTAAAGAAGGCGGAAGTAGCGGAGCGCCAGGAATTCTGGGAACGAATCACGTGTCACACCTGACGGCTCGTGCGCGCTTTGGATGCAGTAAAATTAGCGGACGGTCCCACGTGTTCTAACATACACATCTTATTCACTTATAACCGAAGATTTTGCTGAAACTATGAAAATGCGTAAATTGCCGGATAGGCTATATTCCACTTAAAAGTACACAGTGTGAGAAATACACAATTTATTTTTATTTTAAAATAAAAGCACGTAAAAGTTAATTGGTGAGATCGTTTTATTTTGTAGAAGACAATTTGTGCTTCAGAGTATGCTACAAATAGTTACAGTACGTTGGCAAGATTTAACACTGACCGTTCAGCAAAACACTATAGTTATAATACGTATGTATATACATAAATACATACAACCAACCATACAGCATACATAAAATTTAATTTCATTCCGAAAATACCAATATAGAACTTGTTTTAGGACTAAACTTTTTTTTGGGGGGGTGGAGTGGTTGTGTGAAAAGTCACAAACATACAAGAAAAGGAAAGATGCAGTTATTTATAGACTAATGACTAAAAGCGTTACGTGAAAGATTGCCTTGCATAGCGTTCGTATTTCCTAATGCGGCCTAAGTGTCGACTCGTTATAGGTTTACCGTAAGAGCGGCATCAATAATGAACTAAAACAGGAAGAGGATCTGAGCTCACTGCGAGCGACAGCACCGCAAACACGCACTAGTCGTTGCACAAAGTTGACAGTCATTAATAAAAAAGCGCACATTGAAGGTTGTTCTGCACGTATCGCATGAAGAACGTGTTTACGGTCATTTCAAAAACTACTGCTTTATTCGTTTTTTGTATACAGTTAGAATCGACAGTGACATTTTGCGGGAAGTCAGTTATATTAAACCAATACAATAAAACATTCTGCGATCCTGGAGAACGCTAAGGCTTATGAAAGACACGGGTAGGTTGTCGGAACAATTAAGAACTGCTGACATTTAATTACATTAATTACCAATAATGTATTAATGTATCGATTTAAGCCGTCAAGCGTCTTATAACGCGTTATAGGTTTCCCATTAACTGGATGCAAATCGGTTAATTTCTTTGCAAATGCCCAACGGCTATTAAATGCAATTACTACCAATAATTAAAAATAATAAAGAATAATAGGGAAACTAAATATAACAGTCCATTCTGAATGCGTGTTAATGACCGCAGGTTTTGTTACCATCCATGGCAAACTGAATTCTGCTTTGCTTAAAGTTATCAGGGTTCCATCAGACAGAATAAAAGTCATCTTGCCAGACCATAATTACCGTAGAGTTAAAAAAAAAAAAAAACACTATGAAATAAAAGTAAGCCTAATACTGAAAATTATTACAAGAAAAAACCACATAAAAGAGGCACTCTTACAAAAGTAATATATGCTTCACAATGCAAAATTAATTTTGATTAAAACTCTCAGACGGTGGCATAAATTATCTAGATACAGAACGTGACAAGAACTTTGTATTTAAGTAAAGCAATGGGAATTCACAAGGCATACCTAAACAAGACGTAGCCACATTACAACATGCTCGTGATTTATTGTTTTCTTAAAAAATAACTGTCATACAAAATAAGTGTATAAAAATCCAGCGCTCTTCTACTCAATGACAGGCCTTTGCTGACATCAGCCAGTGATCCTTTCGATCACATAAAAATTATAACAGATTACACAGACGATGCGTGGAACCAAGAACTGGAAAACAACACATGAAAACTCTGAACTTCACACAGAAACCAAATAGCTAAAGATATTATGGAAAGTACAGAATACATGAAAAATTCAGTGTATGTCTGAAATACAAATGTTCTTTCTCCCCTTTCACGATGGCATTTTAAAAAATGTGTGTGTGTGTTCCATGCTTTACACTTCCTATCTTTTGAGCAAAATTTCAGCTCTAGCACCTTTGGGTAAATGACAAATTCCACTGTAGATTGACAAACAGCACAGAGGAGACAGCTGATATGAAGTGCTTCTTTTCAGAACAGAGCACGTGTGGAGTGCTGGGTAGTGTCCACGTTTCCTTGTCCAAACGGCATCTGGCAGGTTTGTGGCATTTTTTTTCAAGTAGATATTTCTGTTAAATAATAAGGAACCTTGTACGTGGTCCCAGAGCCTCCGTGGGATGGTGCTGTGAAACACACATCCCTGTAGGCCTCAGTGTGATCGACTGGAGCTGCCGTTTTCCCATGTGTCAGTCACACCTCAGAGCTGTCAGTCCCATTACAGTTCTGCAATATTATCGGCTCCTTACTCCCAGACCCCTTTGGGGGCACCTTCTTATCCTTCTTCTTGAAGTGCATGAGCAAAGCAAGGAGGATGACTATGAGGACGAAGAGCAGCAGTCCCACCAGAGCGCCCACGATCACCACGAGGCCTCCCTCGCTCTCCTGCCCGGCAGACTCTTGTGGCACGATGCCACTGGCGAAGAGATCTCCATCTGCCTTGGTTTGGCGGTGGCTTTGGTCCAGAGCGATGTGTATGATGTTGGTTCCACGGCTGTTCTCCACATTGATTTCGTCTGCCACATCTGGCACCCCGCCCGCTGACCTCCTGGGGCGAGACGCTCTGGCAAGGTGGGCAGCCGGCGCCAACTGGTGGTATTCCAGGCTTCTCTTCCCAATGCCACGGTTAGCATTGTCCTTGGAGCGCACCGTGTAGATAGTGTGCAGGTACCACTCACGTCCTGCTGCCACCTACAGGGACACATGGTTTTGAAAACACCTGAAGGAAAGAATCCCCCCTTAACATCTGTGGTTTCTAAAGTGTCCTGGCACTGCCCACCATGACCTTCCATATCAGTGTTTCTCTGCCAAATGCTGAAAATGTTTGGGTTTGCTAGAAGGAGACTACAAAGAAAGCAGGATACATAGGATACATCTGTTTGGGAAAATTTTTAGAGTGCTCAGATCTTACTGAATTCATTATCTTCACCTGTAAGTTACCAATACCAAGGCTGTAGATAAGAATTTTTAGAGTGCTCAGATCTTTCCTTATTCATTATCTTCACCTGTAAGTTACCAATACCAAGGCTGTAGATAAGAATTCTGAAAAACCAATTGGATGGAAAATACTCTGCAGTTAAACAGTTGAACCTTGACATGCTGACTTCAGGGAATGATTAGTGGACATGTAGAACATGCTTTCTAATGTAGCACAGAAACAGACAAGGGATGTTGATGATTAATCATTAATCAATTCATTGCCGTTAAAAACTTAACCAATTAAAAATGTATTAACCGACAATGCTTTGCATAATTCTCCGTAGCTCACAGATCTACGCCATAAGAGGGCGCACTTGAAATTCATTGTGGTATTGAGTATTTTTCAAAAACTAAGTATTGAGAGTATTGAAAAAATGGTTTGTTTTGGTCTGCCTAGTTAGTCCTGACGTGCCTGCTGGTGGACATTGTATTTTTAGCGGCCCGTCTGTTTAATGAGGACAGAGAGGAGCACTATTTTTGACAGCCTTATTCACTTTTTAATGCAATTTGATTAAACTATTTGGGCATCTTTAATGTCTCACATTAATAATTGGTTGGGATTGTGCCGCTACAACTGTTAAATAAAACATAACATGAGTAAAAACGAGCATCTTGTTGTCATTCGTTATTAGTGATTAATTGATTTTTGATTGTTAATGTGTCCAACTATCAGTAAAGAAAAATTTATGAAATTTGCAAAACTAGTACAGACCAATCAGCACATAAGATATTTAACATTCTTATGTCCTCTCCATATATTATGTGAGATATTAGGCTCACAGAAATTAGGCAGGGTAGGGGGGGGGGCGCACCTGGAACAGAGGAGAGGAGTCCAGCCGGAACCCGTCCGAACCCGGCTGTTTCACAAGACTCAGAGCTTGGGGGTCATCCACTGCTAGAAGAGCCCTGAAGTCCACGTTCCCAAAGCTCGTGGCCTGAGTCTCGGGCTGGGCTTTGTCCTGTACACAGGGGTGACAACCAGAAACACTGACACCAAAATTCCTTGCTCTAAAGCCCTGGACCAAGTTTTTCACAAGCCCCCTGTTCCCCACAGGCAGGATTCAGAAGGTACTCTTCTTGGCCATTTCACCATCGCCATCGCGTGGTGAAGGTACACGCCACTGATTCATGCGTGTTTCTCTTGTGTCACGCCTCCCTTTGAGACTCGTGTTTTTGGCATACTACAGAAAGCCGCCTACGGTCCCGCCCACATAGCCTCACAACAATCCCTCGTAGCTGCGCCTGCCATCTCATGGTCATGTCCTCATGGGACATCTAACTGATGTGTCTGAGATCTGGCCAGCTGGGAGTTTGGACTACATTCCTTGTTTTTCTTTAAGTCAGAATTTATGTTCTCAAGAGAAAAAATGTACCATGAATGAAATCTTTTAAGCCTTAGCAAAACTTTTAGAAAAAAAAAATTCCCTTTGATCTGTCTTTAAACCTTAATATTAAGATAAATGTTGGCTTTCATGTTTGGCTTTAAGCCTAACTGTATCTCCTGCAGGTGGAAACTGGTATGGGATGCTTACAATCAAATCAGATCAAATCAAATCGAATCGAATCAACCTTTATTTTTACAGCACCTAAGCAACAACTAGAGTTGAACCTCGGTGCAAAACAGAGAATAACACCAGTAATACAACAAAAAACAACAGACAAGTGGACATAATATTTAAGAGTTATGAAGAAGAAAACCTTTTACAAATCTCTTATAGGCCTCTTACATACTTACAATGATCTTGAACCTGTAGAGCAGGGAGGGGGAATCTGCCAGGCATCCAAACTCAGACTTGGTGGGGTTGTACTTGGGGACATAGCCATCTGTCCCAGTGCATAGGAACACTTTCTCGATGTTGCAAATGAAAGAGTCTCCTAGGTTCTGCACTGGGTCCACCATCACCCGTCCATATATTGTATCTCCTGGTCAAAACCAAGAACATATCAACAAATGTGAAAATGTTCAGATTTTCCACTATATGCATCCACCAGAAACATTACAGACTAGCTGACTAACTGATCAGCCTCAAAATGCTTTTGAGATGGGATTGCGTAGCAGCTGGTTCAGTAAGTGATGAATCTGTAAAGGTTTCAATTTAAAATCTAATCTTTGGCATTGTGTTAACGAGAGTAACAGCAGCTTTCAGCCTGTAGGTGACACACAGGTGGGACAGATGCAGTACCTTCTGAGAAAACAGTGTCACTCTCCTGCCCGAAGCCCATGGAACCATCAGACAGCCAGAGGGCCCTCTTGGAAAGCAGGAACATCTGCGTGTTCAGGCTGAACTCCACCGCTACAGGGTCGCTCACCTGACAGCAGATGAACCAGATGCGGCTGCTTTACTCTACCATGTGACACCTTTGCACAAACGACGCTAGTGGCAGCAGACAAAGAGGAGAGGCAGGAAGTGAGGTGGAGTGCACGAGAGCGTCTATCCTGACCTGCTGGAAACGGATGTCCATGTCAAAGGTGAGGGGCTCCCGGGGACTGCACACCGGAGGGAAGCTGTACTCGAGGGTGGGAGCTGACGTGCAGGGGACCAGCTTCACTGTGTATGTGCCTGAGTAGTCCCGTATCTAGGGCGGGGGGCAAACAGGAAAATCAGATGGGAAGTTCTTTTGGAAGACACGTTATGGGCACAATAAAAGCAGTATATACTAGTAGAAGGTATGTGGGAATGTACACATAAATGTGACAAATATGTCAGTCGGCTCCTCTGTGCCAGTAGTCAGTTTATGGAGTAAAAACATTACGTTTTATGAAGCAAAGAACTTTATTCTGCTACCACATCGCTGTCAGGGAAATTCTGAGCAAACTGCCGTTATGCTATATTACTAAAAATTGCTCTGGTTTGGTTCACAGCTATTAAAATGCTGCTTGCCACATTCAGAGGGAACACAGAGGCACACATGGCTTTTGATGTGAAATGGTAATACGTGACGGGCATGCTTCTTACAGCGAAGTCGGAGGTGAAAGACCACTGCTGAACAGGCTGGTGGTAAGTGGGTTCACTTCTCACTAAGCTCAGGTTAAAGGTCAGCCCGGGGTGGTCCACACACATGACCATAGATGACAGAGTGGAGGCTGGAGGAAAACAAACATATTCAAGAGGAAAACGGATGCTGGAAAGAGTAGCCTGGCATTTTTATAAACAGGGATGACATCTTTATAATAAACAGAATACCCTGTTAGCTATGAACAGTGATAGATAAAGAGGCTGGTTATATCGTTTTGGGAGATAATCTGCCACTGTCTGCAGGCAGCCTTAACTTCAGGAAGTGACTGGAGAATGTGGCTCTACAGTTTATGTGGAGGTAAAGTAAGTTTACCCGACGGACCTTTGGCCCGTCAGCCTTGAGACTGCAGGGCCAAAGCAGACCAAGGTGGCCTGTGAACCCACCAGAATGTGATGTCACAAAGAGACCATGGAAGCGTGCTTCTGTGCGGAAGTTCACCACTAGGCGGCCCTGCTCGTTGATGCGCATGCTGGTTGGGTACAACGCGCCTAGGCCAGGTGAGGAAAGTAACATAATTAATTAGCTCTTGCCGTTCGCTCGTCACATGCCTCTTGCTACCAGTGCAGAATCTGAAACACTAATTCACCTTGTAGTTCTGCCTGAGGAGGGCTGCCTATGCCATCCCGCCACAAGATGGCGGTGTCGTACACAAAGGTGAGACGCAGCTCAGACTGCAGGTCAAAATGCTGCCAGCCTCCCATGCCCACAGGAGAATGGAACACATAGGACACGTAGAGCGGGACACGCAGGGTCACGTATGATTGGACGAGGTTCAGCACCTGTTAGCCAATGAGATAATAAAAAAAATAGTCGCATAGATTTCCTACAGAATGCCAGACATCCAGAGAAAACATTGACAGAGACTTTTAATTGGGAAACCTGCATAACAAACTAAGGTGAATGTATACAAAGAATTACTGAATCTTGCTAGTTACTGGCTCCAATAAATAAAAAATATATATTTTTCAGTTCACCAGCTTGGAAAAGACTTCTCTGAAAATTTCTTAGTAAGACGCTTGTCAGAGTTTGGTTTAGACGCTGAAACAGAACATGGGTTTTCATTTTCAAAAAAAAAATGTGGATATGACACCGTTATCTCTCACTCCACAGGGCAAGAGCGTGGCACTGTCGTGACCTTCACGGTGACTGCACATGACTGAAGTTCTTGCAAGCTGGCTGAAAAGCCGGGGGGACGGGGGGTTTGAGGCCACTGGGGAGTCGTTGAGTGACTCATGAGGTCCCTTCACACTTGTCACAAAGGCAGAACTCCTCAGCCGTCCCTGCAGGGACAATGACTGCGCGGAAAAATCTGTCCATGCTTATCAGTGGAGATAACCGAGGTGAGGAAGGATCTAGAGGTCCGGTCCTCTGACGCTGTGTTGGGGGGCAGGGGTGGCTGGGGGGGGCAGACGACCTGCAGCAGCTACATCACCATGAACTGAAAAGGCATGAGCACACAGGCTGCAGTGACTGCACACATTCTGCCGTCTACACGCGCTAGTCCACACGAGCTTGCATCTGATGTACCAGATCTTCAGTGCTGGCCAACTGCCATGAAAACCAGCAGTTTTCTTCCTGTTTAAGATCACATAAACGGTTACCGTTGAAGAGGAAACCTTTGTCCTGTGTGCCCAAGACTACTGCTGTATGCCTTTAGAGATTACAGAAGGAAATCGTGAAGGCAATACACAACCTCCCTGGACGAAATCCTACTCGATTACTCCTTCAGATGTTCACAAAAGAAGAGTCAACACTGAACGTTGAATCAAAACCCCTTGTGATGGTTTGGTTAGACCAGCCCACGCCAGTACTTCTGCTGTACAGCAATGTTCTGGCTGATCAAACAATGCCGGCCGTATCCTGGTGCGAGACAAGTGGAGAGTTAGGAGTAAAAAAACAAATCCAAAGCTTATTAGCATCCTGCCAATAACCATGGAAACAGAACACTTGGCTGCCAACGTACCTCTTGCTGTGGGGGTCACTAAAAGACACTTACTCAAACATTTCCTTAAAGACATTGTTCCTTGCATGCCGCAGAAGGGGTCCGCCTGGCCCCGAGCAGGTCTAACACAAATAAAGGCCTTTTTATCGACTATATCTGTTTGCACAGAGCAAACATTTAAGAGTAGGGAGAGCCTCAGACAAGCTGATGTGTTGGGATAATGCATTGTGGGTCATGGCTAAGATGTGGAGCGGTTTCAAAAAGGTATGCTGCGTGAAGGGCTGGGTTCTCTGTGCTGTATGACAACACATGGCCAAGCTCGTCTGTGCCCCGTGTGTCGGCAACACTGGCCTCCAACTGAGTCATAATTCATGCTTTATTGTGTTGTGTTTGGAGTGCCACAGGCCACAAATTCTAACAACACCGGTTTACTAATCATTAATTATTCATTCATATTCGTTTACAGATTTCAGAACTACTCCAAATATTAGGTCAGTGCAATTACTTTCTGTTCACATATGAAATGCTGCATAGGCATTTAAAAGAGGATTTTAAATGCCAGTTTGATTCTGATACCAAATACAGGTAATTTTCAATAGTCATATATCTTTAAATTTACATTCGCACTGTATATGCTAATGCTTCATCTTCTTACACATGGATATAACGTGAAAAATGTGTTGACAGCCATGTGTCCTGTAGAAGGCAGTATTAAACCACTACTTAGGTGCTAAAAAAATCCCTGAAAATTGACTGCTTGCCAAAATAAAGTTAATCAAACAAGAAAAAGACATGTTGAAGTTAATCAGTAAAGACAAACAGTCTGCAAGAACAGTCCTAATTTGATTGAGATTTATATTATAGGATTAAATATTTTCATCATCAAACATTTTCATAATTGGTAATAAAAAGAAATCAAGACTCCAAAAATATAACCCAGTGACAGAAAAGTAACAAAGAACTGAAAAACTGGGTCTTGAACACAAAATGCACAATTGATGATAAAATTATTAGGTCATAAAAGAAAAGAGCTGATGAAATGGGCGGCGTGCAGAGGAATACCAGGTGGGATTTTTACATGGTACAGGCAGAGAGTAAAATAAATCAATATTAATATTTATGATGCAAACCACTCACAATGGGCTGGAAGCTGACCAACCAGGGGACATGCTGAACATGGAAACAGCTAACAGGAGCAATAAAAGTGTCTATTACGGAAACATCAATAATATCAGCAAGCGAAGCTGAAGAACGTGGGCAACATCAGAAAGGGCCCCTGAGCTGAGTGTTCAGCTTGGCTACTTAACAAAGGGCACGAACACTCTCGATGTAGCCAGGACTACATAACGAGACGCCTCAAGGGCCCGTGACACGTGATCATCACAATGGCAAGGCAGTCTGTGATATAAAGTAAAATCCTGCAGTTTCCTTAACATTAGAACAATGCGTCGCCTCAAATCTGGGCTGAAGCCCCACCTTTGACTCTATGCTGCCCTGACACCATACCCAGGGTGTATTTCAGGCACATGCAGAGGGCGGGGCCCTGACTGCTCAGACACCCTCCCTTTTCTACTGGTAGATAAAAGCAGCCTTTAGTCCATTCTATATTAGTCAATAAAGATGGCCCTTTTTTACTGGAGCTCCTCATGTATTCTGCTGTGATGTTTCCTGGATTAGGTTCAGGGTTGAGTCACTGAACCCGAGGGGCGACAGAAGCGCTCACCTGGCCATCGGTGCCGATGGAGCCGCCGCAGTCTCTGAGGAGCTCAGACATGTCGTAGTAGCTGGTGAACTCCCAAAGGCAGGCCTCCAGGTCGAGGTTCCGATAGAAACGCAGCGTGCTGGTGCCCCGCAGGGCGGAGCTGTACAGGTATGGCGTCGCATCGCCGATGGCGTCCGCGCCCCCGGTGGCCTCTGTGAGGAAGCCGTGCCGCGTGGTCACCTCGCCGTGGTCCAAGAGGTTGGAGCATCGGTGGTTGCCCACCCGCATGCCGTCTGGGCTCAGTGTGAGCTCGAAGTTGGACAGCGGCCGTGTGGAGATCACTGGTAACATGCCTGGGGGGGCAAGGGAGAGTCAGGCCTCAGGGCAAGGGGGGTGGCCTGAAGAGCATCGCTATGGAGATCCAGACAGGTAGAAGACCAGCTGTGTGAAACCACTGGGAACCCGTGCAGAGATGCAGTGGGAAACTAAAAAGTTGAACAACAGCTCTGTGTTGAGGTGCAACATAGAGGGATGGAAACCTAAGATGATGCCATGGACGTTTGGCTACAGGGGCCCTCAAAAATCTGAAAATAACACAACATGATATTCTTTCGTGGGGTCCAAAATCTCTAGTGTCTGTGTGTACAGTACAAACACTTTATTGGTTCACTGTAGGCAGGCTGTGTCATTCACAGTGCAAACAACAGAACGTGGCTTTGTGTTCAACTGACAAGTAACTGCCCTCCCCCACACTAGCTGTTCACAGTGGAATGAGTCTGGGGGCTTCCCTACCATCGATATGCGGCATGGTCACTGTCAGCTTAATGAGGTTGGCATGGTCGGGGTCGTCCGCTCCAGTGTAGCGCAGCTTGGCAGAGAATGGCTCGGCGCCCACTGTGCCCACAGTGCGAGGCTGGCACATGCCTATGGTTAAGATTAAGATTAAGATTCTTTATTGTCATTGTATGAGACAAACAATGAAATTCAAGCACTTTGCCTCTGTACTCAAAGGAATTGAAAAGGTAAATAAAATAACTAAAACAAGTCATAAATACACATATTCACATCATACTGTACACACACACACACACACACACACACACACACACACACACATACAGAAAAAACAGTGTACATGCACGTTGGTACTAAGTGTGAATAACTGTGTTATGGGAAACACACCAGTCACCTCCTGTCTCAGTGAGTGAGTAGGACCTGTTAACACGCCATGTACTGATGTCCTGAGCGTCAGTGTTGCAGTGAGAGGACATGGACCAGCGTTACACTGTGTATCCCTGGTAGCAACCTGGTGGCCCAATGGGTAGAACATCAGGCTGGGATACGAAATTCTTGGAGTTGAAATCCCAGCCCAGATACCAGGTGTGTCCTTGAGCAAGGCACCCAAATGCTAGCTCCCCGGGCACCACATGTGGCTGTTCACAGCTACCCCCAGGGGGATGGGTTAAACGCAGATAACTAAAATCTGTTGTTAGTCACTTTAGTTAAAAGCGTCTGCTAAATGAATAAATGTAGCACACAATGTCTGGGTGACCCAATTTCTTGTATGATGCCAGACCACTGCAGCACAATGTAGACCCACCCTCCTCCATGCTGACGGTGATGATGGCGCTGCTGAGCTCCAGGCCCTCATCACCGTTGGCGTTGACTGCGCGAGCGGCACACTGCACCCGCGAGCCCGCTTGAAAGTAGATGGAGTCCAGGGTGATGAGCTTGGAGGAGGTGAAGAAGGTGTCGAAGTCCACCTCACGCATTGGGCTGGTGACGCCGTCAGGCCCGGTGGGGGCGCTGACCAGCCAGCGGTACCGGGTCAGCGTGTTGTTGATGTGCTCACTGGCACAGATTGAGGCCGTTTTGTGGTACTCCGAGTATTTCTGGTTGCAAGCCTGTTTTGAGAAATGACAAAAATGCTGGTGGTCATCACAAGTTATTTAGCTAATTATTACTTCAATTAGGCCTTAAGCGCACGCATGCAAACGGCCTGTGAATCTGTGCCACTTCCACCTCCCCACGGAACTCAGCTTCCACGGAGGGGCTGCCAGGACCTCTGGGATTCCTTTAACATAATTACTTGCAGGAGGAAGTCATTTTTAAGGAAGTCAATTTACATGTTTGGTCCAGGACTTAATGATTAACCAGCCACTTGCAGACATGTTCTCACTATGGGTTTAACCTTAGTGGAAGGGGGTAATAGGCACTGACAGCCATTCAATAAACACCGGTCCCTCCCTGGCTGATACCCCAAACACCATATGTGTGTGAGTAGCACACTTCCTGTATCTGCGGGCCATGCTTTGGTGAATAGTTCTCCAGAAGCGAGCCTTGAGGAGTCAACATGGTTTTTTGGTGTATTAAGACCTCTGAGCACTTGTATGTCTGGAACCTGGTGACCTTGTTTCTCTGGACATTTATACCACTAGTATTTCAGTAACCCTACAGCCTTGTGTCTCTGGCTCTATGTACATGTATCACAGTAACTGTGACCTCATGTCTCTGGACACACGAATGTGTGACCCCAGTATAGCTGAACACGCATATCTCTGTGTCTCTCAGGGCCCAGTTTGGACCAAACGAACACTCGAGCTCACTACAACATGAGCAGGAACAAACGCATCCCATGGAAGCGCCTGTGCACCAGTTGGTCCCCGCCCACCTTCCGTCTTACTGAGCAGAAAAACTGACTCACCGTGACACAGATGACAGGGTACCCAGCCACAGGGTGGTGCTGGTTGGTGGTCTGTCCCGTGTTGTCATAATCCAGCAGAGACACTACCTCTGGCAAAGAAGGGAAGGTCACATCTGCCATGCTGTTCGTTTCTTCGATGTAGATGATAGCTTTGCTCATCTGTAAGGAAATAAGAGGCAGTAAGTGTATGCTAACTCTAACAGCACAGAAGAGCGTGTCCACTTGCCATGTTTACAAAGGTTTAATTTAATAAAAGAGAAAGACGAAATCCCTCACGCTGTAGAGGCAAATGCAGGTCAATAACACAGATACATTATTACAAGACAGCTTTGTCCAGCTGTTTCCAAAGCATGGTTAAGTCCAGTGTATCAGTAACCTGAGGGTTACAATTTTGATATAATATTAGAGTGGGTCCCACGCAGGTTACTTAACTATGAGTTTGTCATTCAGCCATTACAGGGGTGCCACAAGTCACAAAAAGCCAACATGTGCAGCAAATCATTCACTGCACGACAAAACGTGGGTCGCACCTGAATCTCTGCCACCATGTTCTCATCCGGCTTCAGGTGGACGGTGAAGGCCTCTCTCATCTCCCGCACACCGTCAAACAGAATTTCTATCTCGACCACATGCTGAGTGTCTCCCTCCTTAAACTCGATGTCTGGTGGTGAAACAGGTTTTGTGAATTCTTTGAACACGTACCACGCGACTATGAATCACAGCATGGGGAATTTCTGTGTTCTGAAGCCAGTCAGCCCACAACGTCTACAGAGATACAAAAAAAGGCTTTGATCAGTATTACCCAACAAAAGATAATTATTTACTGTATCAATTATGTCTTTTGTTGAACAGTCTCTACGAGAAAGTGCTGAACAACTGGAGATAACGTTGTAGCTAAAGCTGTGCCTCCCCCAGCTAAATTCATTCCTGATGTGTTACAGCTAAAATAATGAAGGGAGGGAAAAGGAGGCACCGTGTTCAGGCAGCGGGCCTGAGTGAGGCCTGGTCAAACCTTCAGAAACGGGATGGTAGTCCTCTCCGGAGGTCGCAGAGCCATCCTTGGTGTGCACACGCACCAGTGACACCTTGGAGGTGTCCCCCAGCCGCACCACTGGAACCCGCACCACTGCCACTTGGCCACTTTCCCGTGGTTCGCTCACACTGAACTTGGTCTCCCCAAATTTGATTATAGCCTCTGGGCAAACGGGGGTCAAAGAGGAGCAGGGAAATACAGAGTTTAAAAATGGCGTGAGGATTGCTCTATGGTATAAGACCTGGGCTATGAGACATACATTGACAGAAATGACACTGTTAGCAGCAGTTTAGTTATTCAACTTAAAAATCTGTGATTAATTACAACTGGGCCAAAGCACATTCGCAAAACACAGGATCAGCCAAGGCAGGCTACAGCCTACTGTCAGCATCGTCTTTTATCCTGATGAGCGTCTCGTTCTGAGTCCCAACGGATGCACCGAAGGGCGAGGTGCTCCTGGGCCTCCCTAGGAGCAGCCGCAGCTCCTCGTCTTCCTCGTGGATTGAGTCGTCTACCAGGGTCAGCACACACTGCTTCTCCGCCTCGCCTAGTGACAAGAAGAACCTGCTTTCTGCCTTGCTTTAGCTCACCCATGTGAGTATCTCAATCGTTAAAAAAAAAACACGAAACTTTAATTTGATCCAGCAACCAGTAAACTTAATGTATTGCCCCAAGAAATAACAGAGGAAAACAAGGCTGTTTATTACATTTATTTATCAATGTTAGGACAAACGCAAAGCAAATCCAATTAAATCTTAGCATGGGCATGGTAATCACATTTTAATTATGTGTTATTTATCTACCTATTGTACAAATTGACACAAATGTAAATCAGGTACTGTATTAATTTAAAAAAAATATCTATGTGCCCGTCAATCTAAAAGAAGAAAAATCTGATCTGAGTAATTTGCATGAAGAATTGCTCCAAACCTGGACCATTGTCACTATTTAACAGTTTTTGTTCTGGCCCGGCCAGACAGCACTGTACCTGGGAGAAAGGTGATGATGGAAGCGTCTGTGTTGGGCCGCTCATCAAAATCCATCATGACCTGGGCGGAGCCCTGCCGGGTGTAGCACCGCACTGTGGACTGGTAGCTGATGTCACCGCTACGGTGCACCATCACTGAGATCTGACCCTCGTGCTCATTCACCACGTACACCGGGTTTCGGAACTGAACCTTTGGCACTGGTGGAGGAAACAGAAAGGTAGACTGTCTTCACATCTTTTTTAATCAGTCATGTAACGATGTTTTGTCTTACAAAACTCTCTGAGGCCGCTATATGTACCGTTTTAGAAACATTTTGGAAGCAAATTTAGATAAAAAGCACCAAAGCTGCAAGTGTACCCACAGTCTGAGAAAGAGTCATTGATGAAGATGGTGGTCTTGCTTGGCTCTCCAACAATGCCATTCATGGGCATCCGGAGCACCAGCTCGAACTTTTCAACGCCTTCAAGAATGGGCTGACCCAGGTCATCCAGGATGGTCACGTGCAAGGTCTGCATACTGACCCCCGGGGCAAAGTCTAGATTTCGGCTGATCCCTACATAGTCTGTACCGGCTGAGACGGGGGGGGGGAGAAAAACTTTAAGAGGATTCAGGGAAAGCAACCATGAAAGCAGCTTCTATACATTTTTATCTCAGTTTAAGGACAGCAGTACAGTAACTCCTAACAGATCATGCAGAATAAGCAATGTAAAAGGAAATCAGGTGCCTGCAACATCACCTACATAGAGGCTCAAGCTTGGCATCTAAAGTGGGATTATGAATTAAGTGTGCAGCCCTTTGGTATCTTTCATGGCTCAGGAGGTTCTTTAGTTGCTTGTTTATGAAAAGCTCGAGTGTCAGAGGCAGTGCCTTTCACTCTTGGCATTTCCCGTGTGCCCACGACCCAAAAACGTGTACTGTTTCCCCAAACTGTAACTCTGCTGAAAAGCTCAGATAAAGTGGAAATAAACACACACCCACGAACGAGGAGGGAGAAACAAGCACACTGCAAATAGAGTAAGAACAATGAGAAAGGGCGGGGGGGATGAAACGTGTAGGTATGACAAGGCTTAAGGAGACAGAGCTGCACTGCATGTGTTGTGGCCTTAACGTGTGTGTGTGTGTGTGTGTGTATACAAATGTGAGCTTCAGCATGTTAGACCCTTGCATTCCTGAGATGCATTACTTACTCATAACAACCTGATTATGTAGCACCTGCACCCCCCGCACCTCGCCGTGTCAGCGAGCCTGAGGCTTCGGCGGTCTCAGTCGACCCCCCACCCAATACCTCCTAACCCCTAAGTGCATTCCTGCAACAGCATCAGGATTTCCTCACAACACAGCGTCCTTTGAGCTCAGCATTTTTATTAACATTTGATGCTGTTAAATGTATTTTTAAAATCCAATCCATAGCCAATGTCTGCTTTCTGGCTGGTGATCATCAAGCATCATACCAAACACGTCAGTCACTGTGGATCACGACGCAAACGTTGACCTCACCTTCGGCCGACACGGGATCGGTCTTCCGGGATCGAACAGTGACGGTGGCTGTTTTGGAGAGGTCGGTCCCAGTCCTCCACACGCGCACCTCCACGTGCCCGTCGCTCTCGTCAACGTGATACGCCAGCTCGCCAAAGTAGAAGACAGGCACTGAGACGTGGGGAACATGCAGAGGTCACTGATGGAGAAGGAACCTGTGCCAACACGTTTCAGAGCAGACGCATGGACAATGCTGCAGCTGTACTACACAACCAGTGCTCAGCGGCCCTGGAAAAGTCAAGTCTTTTCACATGTCATTACGGTGGTTACCAAAAATCTCAGAAAAATATTGTTTTACTTTTCTCCCAGGAGACAACCTCACATCTTTAAAAAAAACCAAAGTTCAGATGTGACAGAGTAAAACAGCCTGGAGGCCCTGTCTGGGACAAACTGCAGCAAAAATCCATTCACACTTCAACCATGAGGTGCCTCATGACCTACATGGCTTGAATTTGTAATGAAGAAGTAGCAGGATCCGTTCCTAGCAGAAACCTTTGATCAAGTTCCTACAACTATTACAACCTCTTTGAGAAGCGAAGCTTACAATTGTGTGGCTGAAATTCTACCCAACATATCTACAATCATATATTACATCATTCCTTTACGTTTATATTCCCACAACAAGATTCCACCCCACACACACAAGGACATTCTGAGTCCCTGGGGAACACAGTACTTCTTAAGCACAGTCTTGAATCAGATCTACTTATAGCGCAGCCTAGTGCTGGTGTCCCCTTCATTCTGTTATTTATTCCCAAGAGTATGTTGGGTAATAAACAGGCTGTCTCTAAGAGTCAAAAATCAAAACAGCAGACACTGAAGTGGACACTCGAGCCATCTTTCTATCACCTTACTTGTGTTTTTATTTAATTATAAGATAAATGGATACACAAGAAGAATAGTGGAGTTCTGTCTGCGCATACCAGTTTCAGCATGTACCAAGGACAATATAATGTGAGAAGAACGACCCTTTACAATATCAGAGCTGATGCAACATGTATTAACAAGACAGAGTTACACATCTCAGTGACAAGTGGCATTTCACCTTGCATTTTGTATTTATAACTAGCAAGGAAAATTGTTCTTTGTTTATCTAACTGAAAGATGACTTAATGTGAAATAACCTGCACTATTCTTAGATTCCGTAGAGTAGCCATTCACATTATGAAACCTGAGAACTTTCAAGAAGATGTGTTTAAACTACCCTGTCACCATGCAAGTGTTTACCCTTACAGCCGGTCAGGCTTAAAAGGTGTAGAGACCGATAAAACGTTGACTCTGGAGAACACGGAAAATGTGAGTATGGTTAGAGGGAGGGTATTTAAAAACAAAAAAAGGATGTTCAGGAAGTATCATAACCAGTGAAGTTTAACCTGAAAAGTACAAAGCAGAAGACAGCCAACAGTCACAGTGCATGAGCTGAGCAGTGAAACTCAACCAGCCTTCAGAGAGAGTACAATGATGTAATGCAACTCAGCTGAAGGATACAGGTTGCAGGACATCTGCAGGACACTCCAGGACTCATGCCACCTCTCCAATATTTTCCAGGTGTATCACAGACACTGAACAGAACACACACGAGCACATTGGTGTGATTGTGGTCTGCTGTTCAGTCTGGGTCATTATTAACTTTTTTTTTTTCTTTTTCAATTAATGACTTCTTCAATCACTGTACTGAAACTATGTCAATGACCTTGGGAGATGACTGAAAGGTCATGACCATGTCTGTGGTAGAGAAACCTCATACCTCCCTCCTCTGCTGCTTGTAAGATAACCAAACTGATGACAGCTTGAAGGAAGAGAAAATTGCTGTTCTTTTTTTTTCCCCCAAATCTCAGAGGAAAACGTGTTTTAACCTGTGCGCCTGTTCCTGAAGGTGGTCCATTAAGTCAGTCTGTTATTTTTGTGACAGATTTCTAAAAACATCTTGTCAAAAGTCTGGCTGGAAGAAATAACTTGTAGCTCAGAGTTTACTTCAGCGAGCACATCTTTTTCTGCTCAATGCAGCCTTCGGAATAGGAACAAAGACAAACACCCCTACATGAATTCCCTGGAGTTTCAAAAATCTAAGATGTTTTACCACACACTTCAAAGATCGATAAAACCACTGCTTCACAGCGGAAACTAAAACAAAAAACGTTTTGCGTGACCAACCCATTTACAACAGCACAGGAAATGTTAAATAACCTTTATTTCTCTTTCTGCAGATTAATAAATGGAAAAATCAAAACTCTAGGGGTACAAGAAAACATCAGAGCCCTTGGTCTCACCTGAGGCTAAGCACCAACTGCGGATGCAAATCACTGTTTAATCCACAGGATTCCAAACAACCATGAAATTACAGACACATTTGCATTCTGCAAGATAGCAAGTTTAGCTGTTAGGGGACATCCACACCAGATTATTATGAATATGAGATTATTGTCTATTAGAAGAGAAGCAATGGCAGTTCACTGCAGGCAATAAAACATTTTAATTAAACAAGGCTCTGCACTTGATCTCTTTTTTATCTGTAATCACTTGGTTTGGTGGAGTGAAAACTAAGCTTCTAATTTTCACAGCAACCCTGCTGCTGATATAAAACTGTGACTTTGCACATTTATGGATGGAGACCAGTTCCCTTGTCCATGCAAGGTCGTTGTTTTCGGAGTATGGTGACCGTTAGAAGGGACGTTGTGTGCCCAGGTCCTGCCACCCCTCCACCTCCTGCCCAGACACTGACCAGAACTGGGGTACAAACAGCAATTTGGATCTCTTCGTTTTGTGAACACTGGTATATTTTAACTAATTAATATTTTAATCCCATCACAGGAGACACAGGGCAGGTCGCCAACCCACCACAGGGCACACACACACTACAGGCAATTTGGAGACACCAATCAACCTAATCCACATGTCTTTGGACTGTGGGAGGAAACCAGAGAACACCCTCCAAGCACAGGGAGAACATGCAAACTCCACGCACACAGACCCAAGGCGGGACTTAAACCCCAGGCCTGGAGGTACGAGGCAACAGTGCTAGCCACCACCCCACCATGTAACAATGGTTCAGTTAAATAAGCTTTCATGTGTGAATGCCAGTGGTTTATTCGCTATATGTACAGGATTCCAAAGGTTTTAATTAATTCAATAGCACAAGTAACAAAAATGTACTGAGATGGACATAGTGCAGTTTATTTCAGCAGACTGGATATTTTTCACTAATGTATTTAGGAGTACTTACCTTACTTGGAGGTAGAGCATTACAACCCCCTACTGGGACCTGAAGAGACAGGAACTTAAATACAGTCCCAGCCCTCTACACAGTGCTGGCTTTGAATAAGGCATGAGCGGGGGCTTACTGCTCTGGCCCCCACCACAGTAAAGCTCATGGGCACCGACTCACACCCCTCAGCTTGGCTGGTGCCATCCGTCGCTTTGTTCAGAGTTCCGCACCATTTAATCGCCTTGACGGCGCATCTGTGAATGCGCCGCGGTGTGTCGCATTTAGGAAAACAGTTTGAGGAGAGCAAAGCCGCCTGCCAACAGTCAGATGTTGGAATAAAAGCTTAGTCATCCTGTGGCTTTTTCAATCGCAAAAATTATTCCTAATTATTATTCCAACAACCTCGCAGCTGCTAATTCCAATGTAAGCACCTCAAGACGCTTACTGAAATTAACTTTCAAATTATAATAACGTACATATAAATTATAGCTCTGCAGGAGGTGGCCTTAAAAGCGTACCGTGGCACCTGCTTTGCTAAAAGAATCACGTAATCAGTGTGCCATCGTTAATGACACAGAGGCAGGTAGTGTGCTTGGTTAAAGCCATGCGTCTGCAAACCAGGACAGATTGGGTTCAAAGCCCCCACGGTCCCTGCTGTGGGGCTGAGTGGGGCACTTAGTCTGAATCGTGCAAACCAGTCCAAGCCAAAAAACATAGAAAAAGCTCGTTAGACCATCAGCTGTACATGTACCAACTGATTCGGCAGGAGCAGACGTACATCCCCGACCTCATGGGCAGAGTGAGGGATGAGAAAAGGAGAAGGGAGGAAGATAGGAAGGCTCTGGAAAGCAGGGAGGAGAGATGCAGGCTTAAGGAGATAGACCCTGTACACCAAGAGGCTTCTGCTTGTGGGTTCTTCCAAAAAATACAGCAAACGTGAAGCTCTGGGGAACCCGTTTCTGTACAAGTGCTGAGGCAGGACAGATAACATGTGGAACAATGATCAAGCCAGACACACTGGCTGAGTGGAGGGTGGTGGGGGGTGTAATGATAGGGCCCCCGGCACCTCCTGGCTAGCCCTGTGCCCGGATGCGTGGACTCCACCCTGCCAGGCTCCAAATGGGGCCGTAATGACAGGTTTGCGATGAGCTCAGCTATTCCCAGGTGAGCGATATCGCAGAGAAAACACAGCCGCCGCAGTGCTCCTGCGTTCCTCTGTTTCTCAGCGGCTGTTCAGCCCGCATTAAAACAGCAATTAACCCTTCAAGAAACAGATCTACAGGAAACAAGTTTCTTCTAGTCTTAATCGCTGACTCATTCTTGTATACACACTGTATGTGCGTGTGTGTGTTTCTCCATAAGATCGAGAGGGTGCATATTGTTATGGGACCCAGCAGCTCATAAATAAAAGGGATGTTCCAACACCTGGCCTCCACGTGTCAAGAGACCAGGCGAGGAGTGATGTTCTCTTTCAGAAACTGGATGCTGTACTTCACTAGGGTAATTAATGTGTGTATGTGTGTGTGTGTGTGTGTGTCTGTGTATGTATATAGGTGTGTGTAAGCAGCTGTAAATTTGTATGTCTATTACTCAATGAGTCTGTATATGTCTTTGCATAGCAGTCAGTCTGGGTTTGTGTTACTGAATCTGTGTTTGTGTCTATGAAGGTTCTCAGTCATCCAGGTCATGGTTGTCTCGACTGTTGTTGTTCAACTGCGACTGGGCTTGCTTGGAACTCTTGAAGACGCTTCACCTCTCATCCGAAATGCTTCTTCAATTCTCAGTTCAGCGCCTTTCGCAGTTCAGCGCCTTTCGGATGAGAGGCGAAACAGCTTCAAGATTTCCAAACAAGTCCAGTTGCCATCTAACAACACTTGAGATAATCTGTGTTTGTGTGTGTATGCGTGTGTGCATGTGTGAAACACACAGAATCAGGAGACTAATGGAACACCTTTTTGCACACACGTCTGTGTATCTTACAGCTCAGGGGAACCCAATACACGTACAATTCAAGAACATTCTGCAGGATCATTCCATCACATATTTTTTTAATCTTTCACTTGGGCTGTCAGCTGTTTAAAGGGAAGTGGAACACCTGCAAGGCTGCCCCCCCCAGGTCAGGAACAACCCCCTTGTCACTCTGTGCTCGATGACACAGTGATCGTAGTGTGCTCTTGCACACAGTAGATGTGCTGACTTGGAGCAGAACACCATGTTTATTTGGAAACTAGTTCTCAGGTTACATCACACGCACGTTCCAGGGCACGGCGTTAAGCCATGTTCTTCAACGCTAACCTCAGTAAAAGGTCTTTCTCTCTCTCCCTCTCTTTCCTCCAGTCTTACATCCTTGACTCAGAGCGGCATCAAGTTCCCTCCCAGAAGGGAACACAATGGGGGCTCCACACAAAGACACTTTCCAAACAAAAAAACCCATATTTGTTCTCCGCCAAACTGCTTCACACCATGTTCAGTCAACCCCTCAAAACAAGCGTGCGCAGCCTAACTATGTGTTCACAAAAGTCGCCTGATTGTCGCTGTATTTTTTTCCTCCTCTCCCTGGAGGTGATGCCCCCCCTCCCCCCATCACCAAGGCCGTGGTTACTGATAAGCCCTGTTCTCATTGTTTCCACTCCAGAGTCAGACAGGCTCCTGCATTTGAACTCTGCATGCGGTTCAGATTACACGCGATAATCTCACGCCTCTAGCCCTGTGCAGAGACACCTACCGAAACCACAACTCTCCAAACAAACCAGGTGAGAAGAGGCGCCGGAGATGGGCCAGGTTGTAAAAAACAGCTTGGCTGGTGAATGCTGGCCGTGTTGTTTGGCACTGCAGAGATGCTTTTGATGTAACATCTAGCATTCCACAAACAGACTACTTGAATGAAGTGTTGTGTTAGCTTCGTTGTGTAGGACGATTAGGAAGAGAACGGGGTCCCAGATGCTGAGGAGAAGGTGGGGAGAAGGGCGAAGTCAGAACACACCGGCATTCTGGGACCACCACCCTCGCCTGAGCCAAAGGGGGTGGGCCGTTTGTGTGTGAGTTAGGATCAGCAGAGATGGCTTGGTTATTGGCTTATCAAATGCCCGTCCTCTGCTCAGTTCAAGGTCAACTTTTGCCTAAAGGCCAACTTTTGCCATGGGTAGATAACTGCATCAAAGCTCGTCTCATATGAGTACGGCGGAACGCGGTAAAGCGTAATTAACTGTTGTACACGATAACATTTTGGACCATCTGGGGGAGGAGCCTGAATCCAACTCCAGGGTGTGAGAGCAGCGGACCCCGAGGATAGCCTTGTGACTTCCTGTCACTGTGTTTAACTCCCTCTGCGTCTTCTAAACTATTAGCGTCAGGGTCAGGGACATCAAAGGCATCTGGGCTTAATGGACCAAGACAAAGAAAAAAGTAAACGCAGGCCAAATGTAATTTTGATAACTGTAGAAAAAGTATGCCAGCAGAGTAACTTTCATACAAATAAATATCTTTCCATCCTCAGACAGGCTGCATTTGACAGGCTTATGAGTCAGACGCGGCTCGTGGGCTGTTGGATTGACAGCCCTGCCCTTAGGTTTTGAGGGAGATGAGACACACTGGCATCCTTCAGTACAGATGTCAGGTTTTTACCGGTGATGGGGAGATCAATAATTACAGACCTGCCAGACCCCCAGAGAGGCAGTTGACTACATCCACATCATGGAGAAGAAAAAAGCCAAAGATGACACAATGTGAGGAAGGGGACACACACACGCACACACACACACACACAACAAATGCACGCGCTCAGTTGATGTAGGAGGAAGGGTGTCACCAAGTCTGCACTTACTCAAAGTCACCTAAACTAATTATGTGGCAAAGGCTAGTGATGGCAGCCTTAGGGTAATCCCAGCTCCGAGTCTGAGTTCAGCGGGGAAGAGGCGTGCGACTTCACACACTTCAGTTAAAGAGATTCAGCCATAACTTACAGACTTTGAGCTCATGATGTTCCCTGATAGTGTTTACAGATTCCCCTCCCTACAGGCAGCTTCATGTGAATCGAGATGGTTGAGGAACTGCCCTTAAGCTACCTCAGAACAAAGGGGCCGCTGGAGGACAAGCCCAAGGCGCTTCACAGTTTAATGAAACCCAGAATCTCATCCATTTTAAGGGTCCTACTGCTCTCCTTTAGGACCCCATGGACCTGCACCTCCTTCCCAGCTCCTGTCCATTCCTAAAGCTCGTCCCCAGTTAGCAGAGTCACGCTGAGGAAGACTGTAGGGTAAACAAGCTTCAGCTCAGGGGCTCCCGTCGATGTTCCGGTTCAGCAGTGAAATATTTTGGACACAGATATCACCTCTCTCCAGAGACGTTCTTTGTACGTTGTGAATTACCACCCCCCCCCCCCCACTTTCCTTTCACTCACAATTTCTCCCTTTTTCACACCTCATAAATCAATTTGGGAGCAAAGTAGCTGAAAGGATGTATGAGCCAGACAGTTAGAACCTTGTCTACAGGGGTTCGTGAGGAATGCCCAGGCTGTCCTCTGTGGAGTGAAATATGCTCAGACAGACAAAGGAACAAAGGCCAGCTTTCGGCAGGCACCATCTTCTCTGACGCTCAGCAGGTTGCCATCCTGTTGATGAGGGGAGAGACAGGGAAGTAAGAGCTCAGAAAAGCTGAGGTCCTTACCATCGTCCAGGTCCGGCAGGATGGTAACGCGGGCGGTGGGATGCTCCGTGCCCAGGCGGCCCCCCATAGGCATGCTCAGGGTCACATTGAAGCTCTCCTCCTCCTCGTACAAGGAATCGTCAATGACCACGACCCGACAGGCTTTCTCCACCTCACCCTTGTCAAAGCGCAGAACGCTGACGTGCTCCTCGGGCCGTGAGATGTAGTCTGAGAAGGACAGCACCGTAGCAGGCACTGTGCCCATTGCAGTGCCTGGGGGACATGGACAGAAGCGGAGCGTAGGTGGATCAGCACAGAGGTGGAGCAGCTGCTGGTGAAAATGAGTTGGAACAGATTGTTTATGATCCAAAGCAGACCTCCACACCATGAGGTACAGACACCTCCTCCTGAGCACTGACAGGTATGAAGCAGCTGACAACGATGACAGCCCAGGCTCCACAGCACAAGTTGTAGATTAACCACTAGGAGAACCTGCAGGCTGACAACTTTGATGACTCAATTTTTCTAGGGAGCAGCACACCTCTGTCTTATGAAATGGTGGTGCTCTGAAAAGAGCATTCAGCTTACTCCTGTCTCAAACTGAAAACGTGAGAAACAAAGAGCTTCTTCTTCTTCTTCACAGCACCACAAACAAGAGCCCCTTCTGGGAGCCCTTGGTGCTGGACTCTAGCTGAAAATGCGTGCCATGAACATCTGAGATTAAAGTTTTGGAGAAAACTGATACACACCTGGGAATGTTCTTCACAGCAACTCTACATATCAGGAACCCTGTTGAGATGTCCTAACTTAAAGGCTACTGGAGGGCCTTCCCCCATAGTGGTAGGACAGAGTGTTTACCCTGCTGGGTGTAGCAAATGACCATGAGCTCCTGGCTGACATCTCCACTCCGTCGCACAGGCAACAGCAGCTCCCCTACATCTTCCTCAACAGTGTAGCTGGACTGCGGGATGAAGACTGTGGACTCTGTTGGGGGAGAGGTCGGTAAAGGAAAGGCCATCCAATTACAATACGTCAATTTCCTGAGAAGACACTTACCCACAGAAGTTATAAAACTCAGTCTAACCTATTTGTCCAGCTGGATGTTTACCGAAATTCAGGTCATGTACGTTTCATTGACATGCAACAACAAGACCCATTGAGAGTTGAACTTGTGACCTTTGGGTTACGTGCTGAGCTGCCACAACCCCCTGAGCCACCTTTACACCAATTAAAAAGCACGCTCAGACACATTTGTACGCCCCCTCAGAATTCAATGTTCCCACTGAGATAGGAGAAGGGAGTTTGCAAACACCAAGTTTTGAGAATAGCTCAGGTCACAGGGTGCATGGGCATGGTGCTCGGAGGACTTGGAGATGATTGAACGGAAGTGTTTCAGTTGGTGAAAGTGCAATCTATCAAAGGCAATCGTGCCCAGGCCTACCACTGTCTAACTAACTGCAGTTCAGGAAACAGACACGCACGCACACGTGCTATTTTACAACGTCCATCGGGCGCACTGGGACCAATCAGACCACATCAGGCTTCATTCCGTCAGCACGTTCCACTTCCGCTCTTCTCTGGGTGTTCATATTCTTATAGTTCCCCATCCAAAGTGTGGAGACAGCAGCCCACAGCTGTTGACCGTGGCCCCCAGACAAAGTGCCTGTCCTATTCAGCCAAAGATGAAGACTCTTATGGAAATGTGGTAGTGGAGAGAGTATTGATAACAGGGGGTCTCTAATTATACTTTACTATACTATACTATACTATACTATAGTACACTATACTAACATTGCCTGTAAATCCTACAAGTTCATAGAATCCATCATGAGGAATGAACAGTGTGTTCTTTGCTCTATATGGTTACTGTATTATCTGCTAAAGTTAAAATTTTGCATGAACCATCAATTCACATTCTAAAATTTCACGCACATTCAGATGTTATTCAAGCACATAATGAAAAGGTTCTTCATTGTCTAAAGCAATGCTTATAGGAGACAATCCATTCTTCCCTGCTGAAGGAAATCAGGGAGAAATAGTTCATCACTGACAACTTCTTATCTATAACATCTGCATGTGTCAAGTCCCCTGTCAAACAGAATGAGGTGACAACAGTGGTAATGTCAGTTTTTATATAGATAATTTTGTGTAGATTATGTAAAACCAAAACTCAGTCACGACAGTGTTTCCCAGTTGTGTTCAGCTAAATAGAGAGAGACCGTGTTGTGTGAGCCCAGCGGACACACTGCTGCCCTGCTCTTCAGTGCTGAGTCTGTGTGAGAGAGAAGGCCATCATTCTGACCACCACCAGCTCGCCCACGTCAAACCGAGGGCCACTTTCTCAAACCAAATATTATGTTCCTGTGTCAACACACACATTCACAGCACTGGAACATGACCCAGTTTTGTTTACCAAGGCCTGCATCCTCAATCTTTTATGGGCAGCCTTCCAGAGCTCATGGTGCCTGCGGTTACACAACAACAGTGTCAGTACGGATAGGTACCATCGCTGACACCAATGACGTGGACGCCAGCGCCGGCCTTGCTGCGATGCTGCCTCTGTTGATCGAAGCGCACGCCAGCTTGTTAGCGTCGGCGGAGGAAGCAAGGCCACGGTGCTGTCTACAGAAACCCTCAGGTAACTGGGTCGGATTAATCTCCACGGGCCAGGATTAAATAAACAAACTCTTGGCTACGTCTGAAATATTAATGTAAGAAATCAACTAAAAATAAACGATATGCCAACCCTACGCCATTTTCCTGAGGGTGGGGGGGGGGTGTTGCAGAGTGAGCCATGGCTGCCTGTTTCACACACGGAAAAACGTGACTGGGGTAATTAATCCACAACTTCAAAAGTAATTGGCGAAGCTTCGCCACGCTGGCCAATCCAGCCCCCCCGACCTGAAACCTTCTGGCTATAAAGGAAAACGGGGGAGCCATTCAGTCACATTAACCATCCCACAGATACTTCCAACTTAGCTAAACAAATGCTCCCTTCAATAGGTTTTAATTAGCTCAAGCACTGATGAAGACACCCAGTCCACTGCACAGAAATCCATCAAACCTGTGGCCCCAAGGACGTGCAGAACCATGGCGAAAAGCACATAAAAAAGCGTTAGCCTTTCATGCACGCCCACGTTCTCCGGCAGCTCTGTCCACACGGCCAATGGTGGAGATGCAACAGTGGACTCGACCCCTTTTCTGTAATATTTATTTGTATGTATGAGAATAAAAGGGTAGAGGCGTCCCGTGGGAACAATCACTGTTCACATTAGCAGTGTGGTGGTGGGGGAGTACAGGGACAGGGTTATCAGTACTTCTTTCACATTCTCTCTGCGGAAGAGAAGATCACATCCGCCTGTTTGCAGTTGTGTAGCTCAGCTTTTTGCTGCAAATTCAGCACTGGGACAAGAGAATCGGTTCTAACTACTAAAGTGCTCAGGACGAATGATGACCTTTGACGCTCCTTACGTTTAGGGGAAAAGACGCAGATTACCGGAGAAACAGGAGGTGCCCTTTAATGGCACAGACCCACATGGGGTGGGGCCGTAAACCTGGAAAAGCTGGCATGGATGGTGTCTGTCAGCCCAAATGGATTAACGGATGCAGGTCCTGTAGGAAGGCTCAGTGTCTTCAGGAGTTCAGCATGAGCCAGCAGCTAAACCACTAGATTACATTAGTTTTGCGACTGCAGCACCTTAACACCCCTCCCGCATTCTGGGAGAGTCACTGATTTACTAAGAGCCGCCGAGCCTGTCGGACTACAGGTCTTTACACTCTGAGGAGGCTAACGCCGCACTGCTGGACTGGAATGCAGAACTGTATAAAGCAGTGAGTATATACGGACTGTAAATCACACACGGGAAAGTGAGGTAAGCAAAGCAGACTGAAAGGCTGATGTATCACTGCAAATGGGCTAAAACAAAACGAAACATTCAGCAAGTGTAAACTCCGGCTGAACAAATGTTTAAAATCAGAAAGGATAAAACCTTAAGGGCACTGATTAGAAGTCATCCAAAGTTTATACTGTAGTTAGGACAATAATAAAACTGGAAATGTATGAAAATGGGGCGGGGGGGCGTGGGTTATGAGGGACCCACCGTCTCCAGGGTCGACAATTTCCACAATGGCTGCGGACGGGAACTCCAGCACCCCCATGACGGGCTCGGACAGGACGATGTGGAAGGTCTCGGCCTGCTCAAACTCGCCGTCGGCCAGGATGCGCACACGCCATGATGCCGTGGTCTGGCCCGGGTTGAACTGCACCTGCCTCTGAGCCTTGCCCCGGAAGTCTTTATCCCGCTGAGCAGTGCCATCTTTGGTGCCAATGCCTTTCAGAAAAGAGAGAATTCAGTCTTTCTTTTAATCTAATTGAACACAAAAGCCTTACTGAGTACCCTTTAAACCATTCATAGCATAACATACATAGTTAACCAACTTTTGAGTGTGAGATGGTTGCAGAACATCTCAAATCTATCAGAACGCTTAGAATACAAGCTTTAGTTTTGTTCCAATTTCAGTCTGGACTAGTGTACGACTGTATGGGAAAAAACGATGCATTCAAAGCAAACAGCGTGCTGATCAAATTAATAACGAAACCAAATTAAGACTTCAGTAAAAATGCACCCTACAAATACGTTTGGTGGTTAACGTTGTCCCACAGCTTTGGGTGGGGATACAGCAGGACACGGTGATGTCCAGCATATTGTTCTGTTTTTTAATATGATTAATATTTAATGGTGTGCAGATGCTGGAAAAGGGCTCTCTTCTTTTCTCTGTGAAACAGACGAACAAACGGAAGGGAATCAAATGGGACGAACGTGCACATCTTCAAAGCGAGCCCTTGAGATGGGAGAGGAAGAGGTGCTCTGTCTCCATCTCACTTCTCACAGTGTGTGACTGACATGCATCCAATCACAGGCTCAGATCTGGGACTGGCTGGTGCAGGGGTAGACAGGCAGCAGGAGGAGCACGACAGGCTAAGGGTGGCTGAGGGCGCTTTGGTGTGGATGCTTCTGATCAGGACCTGCTCAGCCTTCACATCGTTAGCGCCCATACCGAACGTGATCTTTCATCACCGCTTCTCAGGGTCAAGGGAGAGTGGGATAAAGAGAGAGAGGGAGAGATAGAGAGAGAGAGACAGAGGGAGAGATAGAGAGACAGAGAGAGAGGGAGGGAGAGATAGAGAGAGGGAGATAGAGAGGGAGAGAGAGGGAGGGAGAGATAGAGAGAGAGGGAGAGAGAGGGGGAGAGAGAGGAGAGAGAGAGACAGCGAGAGAGAGCGAGAGGGAGAGAGGGAAAGAGGGAGAGAGAGGGAGGGAGGGAGACAGAGAGACAGAGAGAGAGGGAGAGAGAGGGAGAGAGAGGGAGGGAGAGAGAGTGAGAGAGAAGGGGAAGAGTGAGAGGGTCACATCTGGCCATGCAGCTGTACTTTCAGAACTGATTTTCCTTCACCACCTGCTCTCTGTTCTCTCCTCCATCTTAGTCCACAGAACTGAAACTCTGAAAGTAAAGTGCCAAACAGTACATTTTGTGGAGCATGGTGCAGGTACAATGTAATCAGAGCTGCTGACCCTGGATCAGTGGCACTGCATGAAGTTAGGACTAGGAATCATGGTGAGACACCATCACCGCATAACTCCAGAGGGGCAGGTACACCGCAAATCAGTCCTTCTTGTGTGTATAGATGTGCTTGTGTCTGTATATGTGTGTATGTCTACATGTGTTGGTGTGTGTATATGTGTGTGTGTGTGTGTGTGTATGAGTGTGTTTCTGTGTGTGCACATGTTTGTGTGTGTGTTTGTGTGTGCACTCACATGCAATGGCCTGACCTTACCACATCGATCTCCAGAAGGATAGAAAACTGTATGAATGAACTGAAAAGGAGCTGTAAGAATCAGAAACCACATGTGTGAACTAAGCATTCCCAGAAATCAACCAGGCCATTACAGAAAAAAAAGACAATCATATAATTCTCAGACCTGCTTCCTCTGGGACAGCCAGCAGGGCAAGTTCAACATTTTCCATCACATCACGGTCGTGACCATGATGAGCACATCTCAAGATGTAAACATTCCCAAAAGGCAACTCAACTCAATTTTCCTAAGAAGTGTAAAAATAGCGGCAGTGAGTGACAGCTCCGGTCGATGTGTGTGTGCTGGGCCAGTGTGACAGGTGCCCCTTGGCTGCGGATGAGAGTGCCTGAAGAGTGCTAACGGCAGGAGAGGTTCGCGTCCAGCCAGGTGAGCGAATGCAGCACATCAGTGGTGGTGTGAGGTTACAGCACTTGGGGGGGGGGGTACCAAATCATAACCTTTAACCTCCACCTTCAACTCTGTGGCTCTAATAAACTAAGTTGTGCTCCTCTGAAATTGCTGGTCATGTGAGTTGGAAAGAAATAAAAAGTTTTTTTAATCTCTCAGTGCTCTAAAGGAGGCAGAACTGATAACGACAGAGAAATAAGGCTGAGGTCGTGGCCTGGAGGGAGCTCTCCTCACCACACAGCAGGAGCTGAGGAACATCAAATGAAGAAGAGGAATGGACCAAGTCAACGTGACCGCAGAAATTGCTGAAAAATACACCCTTTTTTCTCAAGGACTGTGCAATTCCCTGTCTTTCTAATTCACAGGGAAAGTTAGATCAGGCGGAGCCTGAAGGAGTTCTCAGTACTGCTCGGGCTCTAGTCCTCCTGATTGTGATGTGACCAGCGATGTGACTGAGCACTGCAGTCTGGTGAATGAGATGTAACTATGCACATGTGCGTTCGGGCAAGAGCCAGAGGGGGTTCTGGGGCGCCGATCCACTCACTGACGAAAGATGTCTCCCCAAGGTAGCCTCTGCGCTTCAGCACCACCTCCAGGCCCTTGGCTCCCTCGTCCACCACGTAGTGCGCCCTCTCCAGAGAAATCCAGGCCCAGTTCAGGCGGAAGTGCTGGTTCTTCAGCTCGTTACCGCCTGCACAGACACACACAAAAAGAACTCGCAAACCCGCAGTGTCACGCATTCAGAACTTCAAGAGCGTGATCAGGACATGCTCTGTATAAGCATTTTTTTCCACTGGGAGCCATAAGCGCAGCCTTTACTGCACTGTTATCAGTGGCATTAGCATTAGCCTTCACAGTATTCGAGACCAGAGGCTTTATTTAAAATACGCAAATAAGTGAGTACAAAGCGTACAGATACACACGCGCACACACACGCTGTCAATGAGACACAGAGAGAAAAAATGCTTGGCTCAGTGCATTAAGTCTGTCATTTTAAAATGCGTATGAGATGACAGGCTTGCTTGGCTAGAATCAAATTCCATTACTGTCACGTGACAACATCGACGGTCATGTGAGGAAACGTGACACGGATTTCTCAGGCATTAACACAACACCAGGTTGTTAAACTAAGTAAAATTTCAGGTGCTGAACTAAGTAAAATTTCAAAAACATACGAGGCATTGCACATTACAGAGGAGGTCTTGCTCAACTGAAGGGAGGATGCTAAAAATTCTACCACTTTCACGATGAGATCACACCCCAGCAACAGTGCTGTGGAACGTTATCATGTCAAGGGTTACTGGAGTCCTCCTAACAGAAGGAAAAGACGATGACTCTCTTTTTCCTGCCTGTATGCTCGTCTCTCTCCTTGTCTGAAGTTGCAAAGTAACACAGACAGGCTCCCTGAGGGAATCTCTGCCGGTTACTGTTTGACCACGATGATGAAAAACACAACATGCAAGCAAACACACTGCCCTGCGTGCGTGGAGACGCACACAAACAGCCACACATCTGCGCTTCTGCCTTCATGAGCAGTCCCAGTTTAATGATCACTCACTGCACACCAACTAATCTCAGAAACTGATGAAAATCACTAACAGGTCCTGGTGTTTTTACTTTTTTGGAGAAAATAACATTTATTTTGTGAAGATGTCCTCAAAATGTCGGTTTACAGAAGTTACTGTCTTTGTGGGAACATTTTTTAAAAGTTTATGTACTTGTATAAAAAAATGTGTGCACTGCACGCACGCACACACACACACACACACACACACACACGCACACACACACAAACACAAAGTAAAACTGAACAGCAGTGAGAAACGTAAAAGCCCTGCAAGGTTTGAGAAATGTTGAAGAAGATCAGAAACCTTGGAGATGCACTTCAAGGACAGTTTCACAGTTTTCAAGCCTGAACGACCAGGTTAAGCGACAGCAGCCAACAATAAACAGCTGAAGGAAACGCTGCCGGACTGAGGTTAAACTGTTACAATAGAGGAAGCGATGGAAGACGAGGAATAACAAGGTGTGAACATGTGACCAGAATCTCGTCACAATTAGTCAAGTGTCAGGCGGAAGTTTAAAAGCTATATCCACACTTGATCCAGGTAGTGAGAAGATGCCCATCATTTTTAGTGTCACGTTTGCAGGTAAAATTGGTGAGCTGTTGTCATAACACGCATGGATATAAACAGTGCTTTAACTGTTCACAGACACGCCACACAAACAGTCATAGTTAAGACTGCATGACTATTTTTCTCCCAATAGGGGAGTTAAAATCTTTAGGAATGAAGACAAAAACGTGACAGGTGGGGGGGGGGGGCTTGGTATCTCTATTTTCACATCTGTGGCTGCACACTTGATGTTTCCAGGAGAGAAGTAATGCATGCACCAAGGGAAAGAAACAGATTTTCAGGAACTACATACATGTACGCTTATAGCCGAATGTTTCACGGGTACTAAAGGAGACCCGACCGTGTTTATTCTTAGAGTTTGGCGATTCTCCCATGAATCCAGCGGGCACCTTGCCAACGCGAGCAGTAAACAAACGCATCCAACACTTTAGCGTCCAGCTGCGCGCAGCAGCCCCGGTTCTCCATCACCGGGGTCGAGGCGCAAAGCGGTCGCCGAACCCGATTGCTATTTTAATACGCCACCAGGGAGGAATTCCCCAGGGCACCCAGTCCAGCAGACTTCACAGAGCCGACACCTCCCCTGGCAAAACGCCTGCCTGTTACGTTAAATCACAGTGTGTGAGTAAAATCTGACGAGGCAGCAAAAATAACGAGAAGCACCGTTGCCGCTAACGAATGCAAACGCGCGCGCCATTTATTTCTCTGCCACGCGACGAGGCGCACCGTTAGCAGTAGTTGGCTGCTATTCGTTACGTCTATTTGTGGAATAACGACACCGAAGACAAAGTTCTTTTATAAAACTCCTATGCCGAGATAATATTAATAAAGCAATTAAGCCAGGTCTCCTGAGTCATTTGTTACATTGCAGGATTAAAATATAACACTCCTTCACTCCGCAAAACTTTAAACATGTATGAGGAGCGTTTTCCAAGATAGCTGATTTGCGGTGCACTTGTCCTCATCCTCAGTTCTGCTAAATAAACCTCTTAGATTTAAACTTTTGCAAAAGGAAACCTGTTTTGCGACCTTTGGGCAGAACAGCTGCCCGTTCAAAGCACATTTCTTCATGTATTAAGTTAGTCTTGGAGGAAAGACGCAAAATTGTATCCCTGTCTTACAAAATGCAGGGTTGCAAATAGAATAATCTGAGATATTTACCGTAATAGAATTAACTCATAATTACCACAGTGATCCGGCTCACAGATACTGGTTAGTGTTGGTACACTTGGTACTTGGTACTTGTGTTCTCTCATGATGAGGGAAGAGTTGGACACAAAAACCTAACTGCACTACACTGCTAAGGACAGTCACATGCTGGAAGTGTACAAGTAGGGAGGTCGATCAGGACATTAGCTGAGGGGACACAGTTGAGACCCCACACATGTAGTTTAACACCCCATCAGCACTACTGAAACCTGCCTCAGGTCTCCACCATGCCTCATACAACAATGACGTGCTCAGCACAGCCTTTCATCCGAAAGACCTGACACAGCTTACAAATGCATTTTTCACAGCTGTACACTTAACTGTTGTTTAAAAATATCTCAGGTTTGAACCCAGCACAAGGTGTACCATCCTGCACACCCTGTACTGGACTCTGGACTGCCTCATCCATAATTGCATGAAAGGGTTTTAAAATGGATGGGCGGATGTCAGTTGTCTCCCTCCTGGGTTCTGACCTGCAACATTTTGTTCAGTGGCTGAGATCCTCCAGAACCATGCCACCTGCTCCCCTGCCTCTAACGAGAGGATACAACCAGATGTTGAACTGGGTTAGGATTCACACAGCCAGCCCTGGAGGGCAATTAGCTAACACTCCATGCAGTCTCCTGACAGGGGTGCAAGCTCAAGCCGACAGCTGGGAAGCCGACAGCCTCCAAACCAGGCTCTTATTTTGCTGGCACTTTCGGTGCAGCTGGGTCAGTCTGGCTTGGCATGCCGATCTGAGCAGCATCCGAGCCAGACACCCTCTTTCCAGATGCCACAATGCTGAAGAGAGGCTTTCTGTTGCCTACAGACGGATTACTGGCGACCAGAGAAAGCCACCGGGCAGAAGATGGCTGAAGAGCAACCATCCCTTTGACCTTTCGCATGCCTCTACAGACATTCCAGTTTGTGAGCCTCTTCAGGCAGTCCAGCATTAGCAGATACAAGGTCCCTGAGACCGCCATCTTTCACCTGTGCACTTCTCAACCTCACGCCCCATTTCCCACTGCATTAAACCTTAGCCTGGTATATTTTATCAAACCAAAGTAGCTTATATACTATGAGAAACAGCAGACAGTTAATGTGAATGACAAGGGCAGTATAGAGACGGCATTCTCGACCTGTAACCTGGTAGTTAACCAGTACATGACCTGCATAGTTCAGACCCATGTGGAACAGCCTGAAGCCAAACAGTCGGTGCACTCCTGGCCAGATTTCTCTGAAGATAAGGTGGTGAGTGTGTGTTTGTGTGCACACATGTGTGTGGGGGTACTTCAAAGATATGGGAGGAAGAAGGGACAAGAGAGTGTTAATCTTTAGCTCTAGTTGTTGATCTGCGTTTGTGGACGTCCAGAATTTTGCCTTGCTGACACAACAGTAGAACATTCTGTAAACATGTAGACTGAGCTTTTGTGGAGGTCACAGCGGGTCTCACGTCACAGTATTTTTAGAGTGTCTATCTGCTTTGCATACAGTTTTAAATGTCTCACCATTTGCTTACACTCCAAACATTTATACAGCCCCATCATGTCCCCATACTCTGCGCTGGTTAATTACTCTGCTCAAGAGTTCAAGAGCAGAGCCCGGAGTAAGCCATGACCCTTGACCTTAACAAACAGCGGCAGGGCACATGTTAGTTCTTGTGTGGACTGTAAAAATATAAGAGTCAGCTCACTCCAGAAGTCTCGAGGGCCCTGATTGTTGCTATACACCTTCTCAGCGTTTTCAGTGCCTCCTCACGCCCAAGTCCCATCACTTTGACTGCATCTGATGCCACCTGTCACTCTCCAGTTCTCCACAAAGACAAAAATCTCCCCCTGTGAGCTAGCCTCAGCAAATCAGAGCACAGTGACTCCGTGCTCCAACCGCTGGTGTCTGCAGTTGCTCAGAGCGTGTAGTTTTCAAGGCCTGTTTGTTGGAAATTACTTTCATTACCAATCCTCTCATTTTAAAAATAAAAACCCACGCTAGGTACTTTCTTTTTGATCTCATGAGTTCTGTTATGTGTTTCTTCTTTCATTTGCTGCCAATGCACAGGAATGCAAAACGATGTTTACAAAAACCTTCAGTTTTTGGCACATTTTTTAAAATGGAGATTTAATATCATTCATACGCTCTACTATACAGCAATAATGGCTTGTATTCACTTTATAACTGCCAAAAATTACAATAATAATTATTTGCTCTTGATCTTTTAATGCCATGAAGTATTCTGAAGGACCGCACAAATTGAAATAAATTGCTTCGTTACGCAACTGGGATTTGCATAAACATATTTGCATAAAACCTTTAAACGTCCTAACGGTTTTGCTTATGCGGTATATCTGTGTTTGCCCCGTCCTCACGATGACTTTCTTGTGATTTTACATTTTGCTGTAAGGTATTCTGCTTTGTCCTTGAAGAACCTGCGGCTACACTTTGACAGACCGGCCTTCTGGATCCAGGCCCGAACTGCAGAGGCAACGGAGATGAAAAGGCACGTCAGGGAAAGGAGCGTTTAAGGAATCCTGTCACTTCACAGTATTCCACGCCTGTACACTAAAGGAGGTTGTCGGGAGGGGGGGGGGGGTACATTGAGGAAAATACCCTCTGTTGTGGA
>JABJVR010000033.1:4215211-4251199 GCA_025773905.1 Chitala chitala | reverse complement strand
TTGTTTGCGTGAGAAATCGGAGGTATGGCGTGAGAGCGTGTGAAGACAGGCAAATGCGTGTGTCTCACGCTCAGTGCATGAGAGTTGGCAGCCCTGATTTACCAGATTCCACTATCATGTAAACTGTTTCACGTTGACTATTAATAACTAACAAAAACTTTATTAAAAAAAAAAAAAAGTAATAACAATGAGAACTTGCTGAACAGCTTGCATAGTGAGTAATAGGTCAGTTTCAACAAGCGAAACCTGATCCGTTAATTACAATTTTTAAGGGAACCAATCCACTTACTGTGGTGGGTTGGCGCCCCGCGCCTCCTGGGATGCGCCCCCAGGCTTCTGGGGGCGAGACTGAATTTAACAAGCTTTATAGAGAATGGATGGATGGACGGATGGACAATCCACTTATTCAACAACACTTATAAAAAAAAAAAAAACACTTATTAGAAAACCACCATAATAATATAAACTGTTGTGCTAAACAGTATGGTACAAATAAAAATAGTATTTTAATATTATTTAACATTGTGTTAAATATGTCATTTAACTTTTTAAATTATCTATTACGTACAGTAATTTTCTATATATTGTATGTGTATATATGACACTCGAAGTACAGTGACACGCCGCAGGGTCAGTGGATGCCCTAGTTTGCGTGTAAGCGGAAGCCGAACAGTAAAAAGAAGCCGTACCTGTGTTACCACTAATGTAGTCCGGCTGCGTATGTAGGGGAAAGGTCACATATGTCTGACGGGGAGACAGCTGAAATAGTACTGTAATGAAGATTTTTTCCAACACATTGCCAAGAGGTCAAAGAGATACAGCAGTTTTCCGCTGCAGCCCACTGGTACAAAGCCGTGTGTGAAGGTGACTATCAGGCTCAGTTTGCTGTTACAGTATTTACCGCTGCAGCGATGTCGAAGCAGCCGCAACCCATCAGCCCGGGCAAGAACTTCTTCGCCGGTGGTTTTGGAGGTGTTTGTCTCGTCTTTGCTGGACACCCCCTTGACACCATAAAGGTAATACTGCAGTTTTAAAATCGCGAAGAATCGATTACTTTCACGAAATGTTTGCATGTGGTTTACAGACGGATTACTAGCTGGACGGTTTGCTTTAAATCCGTTTCCTTTTTATGGAAAATTGTATCGGGCACTTATGAACTTTTAGTCTTACGTCGAGTTGCATTGTATTTTGTCTTATGGGTATTTATTTTCTCAAGCAATATTGTACTGTAGCTCAGTTAATATGTCAATTATTAGCACCGGTGTAGAGACAAGTCGACCTTTGACACAGTTAATTGTAAGTGATCTTCGCCCGGTCGTGTTATATATTCTATGTAAATTGGAATGCTACTAAATGTTCACACGGTATTTAGATGAACGTGAAATGAAACGTATGTCAGTTTAAGACAAATGTTATAACTTTAAAAGGTTGAACTCCGTTTAGTTTTACATCGGTGTCCGTGAAATGTGCTACTCAAAACTAGAAGTACAATGCAGGCACTCTGTTCTGTCAGGTGCGCCTGCAAACCCAACCCAGGCCGAGTCCAGGTCAGCCGCAGCTGTATGCTGGCACCTTTGACTGCTTCAAAAAGACATTCATCAGGGAGGTGAGCGGGAATGGCTCTGGTCCCAAACTGCCACTGTTATTGTTTTGTGTTGTCATTCATTAGGTAGAACACACTAGCCATTGGACAGTTTATTGCGTTATATTTTGGAAGTAACTTGGTAATTTTGCCTTTAAGTCTCAATGTTCCAGTGTATTCTCCTCATAATAACTTAATTAACCACAACATTTAAATATTTTTCATTAGTTACATTTTGAAGAAGACTTAAAATGACAATGTCAGTTTTGATGAGTAGATGCATGGGGATGAATTGTAGGTAACTGATTAATGAAGCAGAGTTGACATGGATTTTGGTGTTTTGGCTGCAAAAGTGTTTCTTTGCTACTCGCTTTATTTCAGGGTGTGAGGGGGCTGTACAAGGGCATGGCTGCCCCCATCGTGGGAGTCACACCCATGTTTGCAGTCTGTTTCTTTGGCTTCGGCTTGGGAAAGAAGCTGCAACAGAGGCATCCGGAGGACATACTGACGTGAGTGTGCGTGCGTGCGCGCGAGCGTGTGTGTGCGGGAGCGTGCACGCAGAAGACATGGGACTGACACACATTGGTATATCTAAACTTTTAGATTTCTTTTTTTTTTCCTTAAGACATGAATTTCTTAACCAGTCTTTGGTCACTGCACATCCCTAAAAGTCTGTGTGTACAATAATTAGTGCAGTGACATAACGGCAAAGGTTTGAGTGTGCAACCCAATCATTAAAAATACTTTGCAACCCCTTACCTCTGTACACACACACACACACACACACACACACACAAATGTTTACAATTAAGAACTTTCTGATGTTAACATGACATAAATCTTTTATATCCTGAAGTCCTGAAAGTAAATGCTACCAGAACCATGTGCACATACGTTTGCCTAAATTTACCTTGATAATAGGCAATGTTTTTCTAAACTTAAAATTTCTGAATGAATGACTAATAATTTCTATGTGTATGATTTTATGTATGTATATGCTTATAAAAGTTAAAAATGTATGTCAGGTTGTAGAAATAATTATAGAAACGTATAGTTTTAAAACAATGTATAAACCTGTTCTGTCTCCAACCTGACTGACTTAAATTTACATGGTAGATTGTTAGAATATGTTTAAGTTTAAACATTGCAAGGCTGAATGTTTTTCCTTCAAGCAATAAAGCACCTTTGAGGGCTTGAGACTTTCTTTAGCAAATATACCATAAATCATGCATTAGTTGTGCATTTTCTCCATGGTTGTCTTTTTGAGCGAGGAAAGAAAAATAAATAAATATATATGTGTATATATGTATATGTGTGATGCTGTGTAAATTCAACATAAAAACAATGCAATGATTTGAAAATCTCATAAACCCATATTTTATCAACAAAAGAACATAGAAATCAAATGTTTAAACTGACAAAATGTACCATGTTAAGGAAAAAATAAGGTATATATGGGACCGTGTGTTTTCAGAAATATATAGGACTACTCTAGCACTTTCCATAAGACCATATCGCAGTGACCAGGTTGAGAACCCCTAGCATATCCCACACTAACATACAGTCAAATTGGAGTGAATTTAGCTCCTCTTGGTCTGTCTTCTGCCCTCTCACCTCTCTTGTTGCTTCCCAGTTTACTCGTCCTGACCATTCCCTCTTGATAAGATGGCTCTTGATTGGCTGCCCACCGACAGGTATCCTCAGATCTTTGCAGCGGGAATGCTGTCAGGTGTCTTTACCACCGCCATCATGGCTCCTGGGGAGCGGATTAAGTGCCTCTTGCAAGTGAGAAGTTCATGCATTAGACCAGTTTTTTTGCTGTGTGTACTTATGCCTGTCTGCACCTTTATGCATGTGTTTTGTATCTTTATACTTCTATCTCAATGTACTGTTTCAGTGTATGTTAATATTTTTGCTACATTAAAACAGAAAAAAAATAAGTAGATATTGCCTTTCCTACATTCAGTTATGCATAAGGCAAATTTATTTTGGGTTCTTATTAGCTTTGAAGACAACTTTGTAAGGTTGTTTTTTTTTTTTTCCCTGTTCACCAGAGTACACACCACAGTGAAACTGTACTGGCTTATGCATGCATGCACACGTGTGTATGTTTTCACAGATCCAGGCTACATCAGGAGAAATTAAGTATGCCGGGCCCATGGACTGCGTGAAACAGCTGTACAGGGAGAATGGGATTCGTGGCATATACAAGGGCACCGCACTGACTCTCATGAGAGGTACGGTGTGTCTGGTCCGTCCATCTGCCTTTGCCCCTGTGCTGTGAAGCAGTGACTGCCATTCGGTGCTGCCCATTTCACCAGCAACTGCCTTCCTGTCTCAGATGTGCCTGCCAGCGGGATGTACTTCATGACCTATGAGTGGCTAAAGAAGGTCCTGACACCAGAGGGCAAGAGGTTAGCGTTTATGAGACAGCTTGTGGCATATGTCTATATGAATCAGCCGTTAGTTTCTATTACTGATCTACATACATCACAACTTTACTTATAGTAGCTGTCATTAAATACTACTGAACAATGTCTGCCATACAACAGTCAGTTACAGAACATTTAACTAAATAATAATGAAATTAAGCTGTTAATCATGCCTGCAGCCCTAACCAGTATAGCATCTCGACCAGTGATTTTGATGGTGATGGTAAAAGTGTTTGTGTGCGTGTGTGCCTCCACAGCCCCAGCGAACTGAGCGTGCCCAGTGTGTTGTTTGCTGGTGGAATGGCTGGAATCTTTAACTGGGCTGTGGCCATCCCTCCAGACGTTCTCAAGTCACGCTTCCAGACAGGTCAGCCGCTGTCCGTGTGCCTGCGTTCAGTTACTCACTTATGGCCATTAGAAGAAAGCCTTTAGAACTGGCTGCTCGGCACATTAGCAAGGATGTAACGATACACAAAAGGTCTTGGGGGGGGGGGGGGGGGGGGGGGGGCGCACATTGAGGAAAATACCCTCTGTTGTGGAAATCGGGAGAGAAGAACGCTGGTGGGTGGGGGGGGGGCATTGTTTGCCATTTTTGTTCTGTGGTGTTGCTGGAGAACAGCCTTTTTTGGTTATTGTTTGGATCACGGGACTGCCATCCTGGCTGATCTGTGTGTGGTCAGTCACTCGGGCACAAACACACCTTCCACCTAGTCAGTCACACACACGTACCAGCTCATGCATTCATACACACTCCTTCACGAACAAACCTTCTCTGTAATACACGAACAGTCGCAATGGTATATATTTGATTTATGTTATATATTCAAACAGTACAGTGCCCTTATCTAGGATTTGATCCCACAAGCTTCTAGTAGGAGTCATGACCCAGTGGTTTATACTAACAGTCATGTTACAGTAGTTTCCTAATTAGGACCAGAGATGTTATCTTCTCAGAGCCTGTGGCACCCAAGTAACCAAACATGAAGAAACACAGACCTGCCACTGACCCATTGTTTTGCTATGTTTATGTCCTTAACATGTTTTACTCTGACTGGATTTTTACACAGTTTAGACTTTGTCGTGAGGTGCTCTTCATGCTGTTTACAGTATTTGGCAAGACTCACTGTGTTCTGTGCGCTGTATGACAGGAGTGTTTACACTCTTTCATGCCACCGTAGGTGAATGTGAGGGAACGTTGCTGGCGGACTCCCGGGACAGATTGCACCTGAGTCACACACACACCAGCACACGCCTGTCTGTAACTGAAGAGTCTGGCTGGCAACCAGTGCTACCTTCCCCTGGGAACAGGCCCCTGGGAACTGGCAGTGCCCCTTCATTCACCGTGAAATCTCCACACCCTGGGCGCTGTGAATGGCCTGCAGGAAGGTGAACTTCCTGCTATAGCGTTTGGTAACAAGAAAACTCCAGGTCAGAGCCCAGAGGACAAGCCAAAATTCTGCATTGGCAGGAAGGCTAATTTAATGAGCATTAATCACACACCTGGGCAATTTGTGTATTCCCAGCATCCATCAGAAATTTGATGTACAATCTGTCATTTCAACAAAAGCAAAACAACTTCCCTGCATCGCAGACCTTAAGAACACAATGCAAACAAACACGCGGTTTGAAGAAGCTGTTTATATTCCCCCCCAGTGATGGCATGGGCCGTTTTCACGGACTCGTGTCACAGGGCATGAGTGGCACCATAGCTCCATGTGTTTTCACAGCAGACCCAAGTTTCACACTGGCATCTCATCTGTGCGGCCAGAAGCCCCCAGTCTCCAGGACAACAATGACCAGTGTTCCCCCCCTTTCAGTCATCCCTTTTGACTCTGGATTGTGCTACAAGGTTGTTGTGGAAACCATCAAAAGGTGCCCTATTGGGGTCACAAAAGCAGGAGCCCCACAGAAGGGGGGGGCGGCATGGAATTTGGCACTGACCCGTTTATCTGCAGCCTGTTCCCTTGGCTGCTGCAGACTGAAAAAAAGAGGCGCAGAGGGGGGGATTTTTAGAATGGGTAGTTGGGGGTCCGTATCATAATCTCACAGCTAGTCACATTAATACCTTCATTCAAATAACCAGAGGAACCAACACGCCGACACTGCAAGAGCGGCACTCGAGAACGAAGGTGAGCGACCCTGACAAATTGTCAGCCCTCACTCCTATGACGCCTCACGCAGGGTGGAGAAATGAAAACCTGCTCACAAGGAGGAGGTGTGAACGGCTCTGACCTCACTGCTGCCGTCGCCTCCACCGCCGCTGTGACAGAAATGTCCGATAAGGCGCCGCTCTGATAAACGCGTGGAGTTTAAACAAATTCGTCAACGAAGATAACCATATGAAAACTATCGCACTTCAGGCGGCGTTGGACAATGTGCTCGTTTATCATCTTTGTCAAATCCGTCAAATGTCTTACAGCTGTTGACTCAGTCAGTTTGGAACTGACCTACAGCACTCGAAATAAAAAGTGATTTCACTCACCCACACCGATATGGGTGGAGCTATAATCTGTAGTGGGGTCAGTTTTCATTCTGGTAAAAGAAAAAAATATATATATAATAAAATAGAAAATCACTTAGTTTTGGTTCTAATCCTTTTATGAAGCATTCACAAGGCATTAGTGCTGGTCAGCACCATTGCCCCTTCGGTTTTGGATGTGCCCGGTGGTCAGGGTCAGAGGTTAAAGGTCAGACAAAATTAATGGCAAAACATGGTCACTGTGAAGTCAGAAGGCAGAGCTTTGAACCAGGACTGGAACAACTTTCCTCAGCTAGCCTGTCAGTACCGGTGCTCGAAAGCTGCTGCCCCCTATATTTCAGTGATACACACCATGTGTGAACATTATTGTGTGGATACATACAAAACTCAAACCACAAGTAAGCATGTTCAGTGTTCATGGGTGGATCTACTCTGGGCCCCCCAGCTTCCCCTCCCAGTCCAAAAAATGTGAGATTTAGGTGCTACGGTTGCTCTACATTGCTAAATAACAGCCTAGCAGTTTGCTTCTACATTTCTGCCACAAAACTCCCACGGGAGTTGTCACTGCAGTTCATAGGGTCGACATTGGCATTGACCTGAATGAAGAAATATACAATGGGTATCAACTTCGAAAAAAGTTTATCATTTGGAAAAGAATCAGTAAGGTCTCTCCAAGTATTTAAACAGGTAACCAAAATGTTGTAGCTCTGACCCACAGACGCTGTGGCTCATGCTGCCATATTGATGACAACCATACAGAGAGGTGAAAGCCTGTTCTGAAAGTCCCTTCATTAAACAAACACCATCCTTCCACCCGACCTAGATGTGAACAGATAAGCCTTGGGTCATTGTGTGTGGAAAGGTCAAAGGTCAGTGGTGGCCACCAGCAGGGAGGGACAATCCTTTTCTCGCAGGTAAACTAAATGAGACGTAAAGGGAACGACGGGGTGTGAGTTTGCTAAACCCCACCCAGGCGCCATAACAGCGGTGAGCGAAAAGCTACAGTTGGAAAAGAGCACTGGTAATGTGAAGCGGTAAGATGGAGGCTCACATATTAACCCGCATCACGCCAGGTAGTGTGCTGAGTGTATAAACACAAGACCAACGAAGGAGACTCTCCCTATCCCATACACACATCCCTCGCTGTTGTTACTTCCCCTTCAAGCTGAACTTTTAGTTGCACCCATGTTCGCTTACCACAGTATATTGCAACAGCCCTGCTGGGGACAAATTTTAACAAATCTCTGTACCCTATTTGGCCCCTGCCTACCCTCTCAAAATCCCTCCATTCTCCAGGAGAAGGGCAAGTGAACGCCGGTCAATAATGTCCCAAGTCATTCATTCAAATAACAAAAGGGGGGCGTTGAACCAGCAGAGGTGGCGCAACTCCCTGTCTGACCTAAAATAATGAAGCAGCCTTGACTTGGGGAAAAATGGTCCAACACAAGCAGCGATCACCTCGTCTCATGACCATTTTGCTTGTGAAGACAGCAGAAGTAATGCTATCTGCCTGGGAAGAAAAAAAAAATGAATACTGGGATGTTAAATTCTTTTTCCAATCATAGTTGATTAAAAAAATTAAATCTTTTTGGGCCCTCAGAGCTCCGAGGTTAAGTTTAGAAACCTTTTATTACAAAAGAGGAGACATACAATGAAAAATGGACAACAGTGACAAAGACAGCAAGTTCGAGCTGCAGAATCAGCATATCCCTTGACTACACTCCCAGAATGAAATTACCCATAATTCCAAACACGAAGCCATGTCGCACTACCATATTACTCAAACTTCTCTTGGGAAGCCTTAAACAGGACCACATGAAAGCAAATGCACACATCCAAAGAGTAAAGAGTCTCCAAGGGATATGAGAACATAATACCGTAATCATATTCCAAACAAAGACCAACCTTTCAGTTCCTTTATTATTATTTACTAACCTAGTTATATTACTTCTTTACAGCTGCAGTAGGTGCTGACGTCAACTAATGTACAGTGTGCCTTTTTACTACCATATGTTATTCAAAAACCCCATGAAAACCTGACCAGTCAGACCAATGTAGGCTGAAACCTTGAGGACCAGCGTGCTGTTGGACACATGACAGGAACCTCCAGCTCTCTGGATTACATTTGCCATCTTATTTGGGATGTTGCCCTTCTCCTCGGGCATCATTATGCGTTACAAAAATTACCTGATTCCTGTCTCCCTGTCTGACCCCGTCTGAGCCCCGTGCCCTCATTGGTTCATCTTGCTTCACGGGAACTTCGTCTTCCAGTCAGCCAATGAACACCATTGGCTGTGCTGACCTTCGGTTGCCCTTTTACCCTATAACTCCCCTTGAGGCTGTCTCTCCTCATCTCAGTGGCTTTTTAATGCAAGCTTGCAATCTCTAGAAACAAAAGAGCGTTTGTCTGCCTTCTTTGCCTTAGCTGAAATCATCCGTTTTCTGACCGCCTTCTACATCTGTGGGCCCCTCCTGTGCCCTTGGACCTCTATTGCTTCTAATCCTCTGGGCAGCTCTTCTAAGTTCCCCACCACCACCCACACACACACACACCCACACCCACCCACACACTTACACACATTTGACCACGTTTTTTGTTCTTGGAATGGATGGGTTGTGGGGGGGCATTCAAACTGTGTGCAGCTGCTCCACCCTCCTTTATCTCCCTTACACCAACTCATTCCAACTAAAAAACAAGGAGCGTGGTTGGCTGGGGGGGGGAGTGAGGAATGAACAGCAAAAACCGTGTGGTCAGCAATTAAATAATGGCCCCCTCAGCCACTTTGCTGTCTGTCTGCGATGGCCTCGCCTTCACAGGATAATAATGGAACAAGGCTGCTCAGGCGAGCATTACAAATGTAAGGAGGATTAAACGCAGGTCCACTTCAAGCAGACGAATGGTGATAATATTGACGAGGGAGCTCAGAAATAACTCCTGACTGCAACTCAGCTGAAAGAAATATGGATTTTGTGGCATATGAATGTAGCCAACTGTTAAATGTCAAATTAGAAGAGATCTGTGGCTTTTTTGGGCCTTTTTTCCTGTGTGATGTCTCATCTCTGGCAGATAAAACCTAGTTTGTGGCAGAAAGCCGGGACTGTTTCTGTTGTGAGACTGATTTAGATGGGACAGTATGGCGGATAACAACTTAAAAAAAATCTACACATGTTTACAGCTTATATTTTAAACCGAACAAACCACAAAAACAAGGCAGTTACGGCCATATGAATCGAAGACCAGCGCCCCCCCTCCGCACCTCCTTAGCACTGGGCCCACACTGTCTGTAGGCCTGTTAGGTGCCTGTCTCCACACACAGCCATGTGCTCACATATTCAGCACTGTGCACCCAAGTGGAACAGTTGTGTCCCGTCCCCTCCACTAGGGAAGCTTCAGTGAAGGTGGGAGTAAGTGTCGGTGGGGGGGGGGGGGTCAGCTGGTGCGCCCACCAGAACTACTCATGGGGGGGGTAGGACAAGACTCATGAGCCACTGCTTTAAATGTGTTAGCAGTGTATTACCTGACACTACACCTTCACAAGAAAAGTCGTGACAGAATTTAAAATTTTATGTAATTTGACAGGTTGTCTGCCTTCCTTTCAGTAATAGTGAAAAGTAAAGTTTATTCATGAAGCCCCTTTCACAGACAGTCACAAAGCATTGTATGTAAGGGAAACTGTGAAAATGCAGACAAAAAGGGAAAAGCATGAACTAACAGTGGACTGAAACAACTGGAACAGCCCAGAAGAGGCACAAGATTAACCATGGGCTGATTTTAACAAAAACCTCTTCAGCTGCTTTTGAAATGCACGAATAGTGTCTGTAAAGTTAGAGCAAGGCTGTTCCACCATCTCAGCGCCACACGCTGTAAAACAAAGTCCCCGAGTGCCTTTAGCTGTGTACACGGGACAGTCAGGGAGTGCTCAGATGGTTGAAGTGACCAAACAGCAGTACATCGGTATAAAAGATCAGAAATACTGGGGACTTTGACCATGTAGAGCTCTGAGAGTAAGTACTAAAGTACTATTATAAGTGCAATCTTATCTTCACTCCTTCTGCTTTAAGATGCATGTCATCATTAAAATAAACATGCGCTTTGCTTTGTCTAAAAAATACCTACAGCTTCATTTAATTTCCGCATTTTGAAGTGAAACTGAACCTTAAAAAGTGCAAAAGCATCTATAAATGACACCACAAATTTAAAGCAAATATAAAAAAACGTGACTGATATACAAAGAAAGCTTGGGAGCATTTGTGTGTGTGTGTTCGTGTGTGTGTGCATGTGTGTGTGTGCATGCGTGTGGGTGTTTATGTGTACTGGCTCTGTTTGCCTATGTGCATTTGTGTGTGGCTACATGGAAACTATAGTATTTCTCATATATGAGCATCCAGGTCATGATCTCTGTGTCTATACGTTGCATATCGCAGTGTGTGTTTATCCAGTGCTAGATTTACTTCTTTTCATGTCTGTATTTGCACACACTTGTGGCTGTACAAGTGTGTTTGTGTGAGTGACACATTAGCAAGGAGCTGATCAAAGGGGAGTACTTCCTCATCAGCCCCCCCGACAGCAGGTACCCACACCAAAACACCTGACACAGCGCAGCACCTCCCTGATAACGCCACACAGACGAACGCTCTCCAGCGCCGTGTTCAGTGATGTGACTGTACTTAACACACCGCATCCCTGTGTCTGAGAGAAACAGGATGCTTGAAACAGGTACGGGCAAGGCATGGGTGGTAACGTGTAACGTCACGCGGTATAAACTTGGGTTGTATGCCTCTCCAGGGAGTCCTGACACTCTCATCTTCTGACTGAATCTAGTTTTAGGAGAATGACACATAAACAAAGATGCAGCATGTTGTGTGAAACCATGGGCTGGCAGCTGAACTTAGCAAACAGGGAGGCTGTGCTGTTTAGCCCATAGGCTTCTGGGTAATTCCCCAGGTATGCTAGATCACTGAGTGTGTGGGCCCTCATAAGGGCACTGCAAAGGCAGCTCCACCCGCTCAGATTGGGAGCGGGGCTGCCAGCTGCTCTTCTGTGGCTGGAACAGATGGCGAAAGGCATTGTGGGACAGGTGTCACCTCTGCCTCATCACTTTAACAGCCCTTCGTCTCCGGGGACATTAAGGCGCTAAACACTGCTGTAATTAGCGCATATTAAACGAGAGACTGCAGAAAGAAGGTGGGGGGGGGGGGGTCAACCTAAATCCAATGGTGGAGGAGTGGAGGTTACAGTATATCTAGCTCAGCACTGACTGAAGCCAACAGGTCCAAGGTAGAGGTAATGAAACCCAGCTGGAATTACCCGTCCCACACAGAGACACCCCCACCCCCCACTCTGCTCTGCACCAACTACCCACTGTGTGCCCAGGCCTTGTTATCTTCTCCTGGTCAGTCTTCAGCCCCAAAGGCTGAAAGCTCTCTGAAATACTCCTGAAGTACTGTAATGATGCGCAATAATTCTCAGGGACCTTTTAACTTAAGCATTATTTCAACTTTCCATTTTTTCTTTCTGCCTTTTTTTAACTGCATACACTGGCAATGTGTGTGTGTACAGTATGATGTGAATGTGTGTTTATTACTTGTTTTAATTATTTTATTTACCTTTTCAATTCCTTTGAGTACAGAGGCAGGGCGCTTGAATTTCGTTGTATGTCTCATACAATGACAATAAAGAATCTTCATCTTTATCTAAACCATGAATCAACTTGCTAAATCATTCCGTGCATGTGGCTCACAGCGCTGGGAAAGTGTGCGGGGGTGCTGTACAATTAGGGAACATGGCCTCTGATGAGGGCCTCAACCAGGATGCTCACCGTGACCCCGGGAACGGAGTCATTAAAGAAGGAGCGTTTAAAAACCATTCATTAGCAAACAGGGCCCAATACGGCAGCCCAACGTGCAGCACAGCAGCTTGTGCTACACGCTCTCCAGCAGCGACGCACCGACAGCACAACAACTTAGTCTTCTTACTGTGGTAAAGTATTATGGTTTTATTTCATTAGTTTTCCTTTCTGTTGAGCCTGTTTGCCTTAAAGGAAGCTTATTCACAGATTATTCACATTTTGTTTGGATTTTTGCTTTTTTCCTTGTAATTAAGACCTTTTGTTTAACCTCTGTACTACCTTGTGGAAGAACTGCCACACTGCAAACACAGGCATATACCTAGGCCCACCTACGGGCGCACGCGCACACACGCACACTCACACGCACATGCGCACACACACATGCACACACACGCACATGCGCACACACACACACATGCACACACAGGCACACACACACACGCACACACAAACAAACACACACACACACACACACACAGGCATATCACCGTGCAATAGGACCACATAGACAAACACACAGACACACACACACACACACACAATTTCTCACAAATCAGTGTCAACAGAAGTACTTTTTACAGAAGTACAATCACAGACAGTTGGCCAAGAAAGCTGCATGTGTTCATTAAACGTTAACGCCAAGAAGCAGAGAAGAGCTTCTTTAGTCTCTGTCCTTGTGTGAGAGAGAAAGCTGATAAAAAGTGAAAAGGGGGAAGATCAAGATGACGGAGACCTCTGAGCAGCAACAGCGCTCTGAAGGCACGGAGATAAACAAAGGCTGGTGACTATGGGGCCATACCAGGGGTAATGGGGTTTGAGGATGGGCGGGGGTCCCAATCAGTGGATGACACAGGATTAAGGTCTGGAGACAGAGTCTACTCTGCAGGGAGGGGTCAGCTTAGCTGGGCCCAGGTAAAATTCTCCAATCTCTCGACAGGACGTTAAAAAGGAACAAACAAGCTCTCTGGAGGAAGAACACTGCAGTGAGACCTCCAGCCTCTCTCTCTCTCTCTCTCTCTCTCTCTCTCTCTCTCTCTCACACACACACACACACACACACACACACAAACACACGCGCACATTTCATTAATAACCACACACACATTTCCACACACCTCATTAATACACACAGACACATACACGCACCTACACAAAGACACATCCACACACACACACACATACACACACACACACACACACACACACACAGACAGACATGCACATATGTATACATGTACACATACAAACACCCTCTTCCTTTCTCTTTCTAACACAACATACACTCTCGCCGTATTCACAGACCACAGACTCCTATGGAAATGGTCTCTGCTAACGTGACAACTATTCTTACACACTTCTGGGAGGTGTGTAGCTGACTCTAAGGTCCCAGGTTCCAGTGCTCAGACATACACATTCCCAATGTGACAGGTGATACAGACCACAGTTAACCCACTCCCAAACATCAGGGTCTCAGGTCTTGGCCTTCCCAACCAATGGTACATTTTGCAATAAAATAACTAAGTAACTGATCTATGTTAACTTGACACAAAGTTGTATTAAGGACTAGTGCATGTAAGTTAGTCTCTAATGAGATTTATTTATTAAGTTCTGCTTTTATGAAGTATTGAGTCCAGCTGCACAGTGCTTTTGTTTCAATTTAGGAGCTTGGTACCTCTCCATAAGTCTGTCGTGCTCTGTGCATGACCTACCATGGTCATGGTCAGCAAGGTACCTTTGGCTAAAGCCATATTAACCGGGAGCACTCAGAGTGTCCAGGGAAAGGCATCCTACTCCCAAAAGAGACTCTACTGCTATCATTCCAGTACAGAATGGTGGGTCTGACTCAGTTGGTAATGCTGACTGTATCCCATAATTCACAAACGTCACAGCATTTAATTAAACGCAGGATGGGAAATGAAACCTGAAATGACAGACAAGCAGTTCTGGCCATCAGCCATGCTGGCTGAAACCCCGGCGTAGGTGGGGGTGCACGGCCATGTGCTGTGAGACACAGAATCGGCCCTCATGGGGGCAACGTGTCAGGAGACGACACCAGGTTAAAAACCTCTACAAGGAAGACGTGGTGTTTAACACCCTACCAGTGTGAGCGAGGCACAACACACATACAGCAGCATACAGACAGGTCTGCGCACACACAGCACACAAACACACAGAGCACACAAACACACAGAGCACACATACACACATATCAAACACAGAGCACACAAACGCACAGAGCACACATACACACATATCAAACACAGAGCACACATACACACATATCAAACACAGAGCACACAAACGCACAGAGCACACATACACACATATCAAACGCACAGAGCACACATACACACATATCAAACGCACAGAGCACACATACACACATATCAAACACACAGAGCACACAAACGCATGGCTACACACAAAAATCATGTGACTGAACACGTTCAGCAATGTGTCCGACCTTTCATCACCAGTAGAGCTAAGATGCATCCTTCAACAGTGCACGTGCACGTGCACGTACACACACACACACACACACACACACACACACACACACACACACACACTAATTGTGCTGTTCCAATCAGAGCGACTGCTTGGCCTACTCTGCCCTCCAGCGAGTCCCCACTGCTGTAGCTCTGGGACTGGGCGCTGCACGAACGTGGGTTTGCACTGCGGACTCCCTCTGCTGGCCGTGGGGAAACATGTAGCTGCAAAATGACAACTTTTTATATCCACCACCCTCTCCCTCTCCCATCTCAAGGATAAGATGAAAAACATGGGCATCAACACTGGCATCTCATGACGTTGAAAAACCAAGGGTGAGGAATGCTTTATACATTAAATTTTTGATATTTCTTGCCACACCCAGTCTGGCCACACCCCCGGTGATCAGGTCACTCCCTGTTGCCACATCCAGTCTGGCCACACCCCCGGTGATCAGGTCACTCCCTGTTGCCACATCTAGTCTGGCCACACCCCTGGTGATCAGGTCACTCCCTGCTGCCACACCCAGTCTGGCCACAGCCCTGGTGATCAGGTCACTCCCTGTTGCCACACCCAGTCTGGCCACACCCCAGGTGATCAGGTCACTCCCTGTTGCCACACCCAATCTGGCCACACCCCCGGTGATCAGGTCACTCCCTGTTGCCACACCACCTCGTGGCCACATTGTCCAATTACCTGACAGCCCCAGTGACACAAAAGGGTGGCATGACAGCTGTACCTGGTGCACAAATAAACCCCCAGTGCCACCGGATTCTCAGACCAGGAGTCTCTCTGAGTCCATAGGAAAGGTGGTGTCTCACAGTAACCTTTACGTCACGGCACCGAACCTGAGGACAATCACGTATGGGCCCGGCACGTAGCTGGAGAAGGAAAAAGGCTCTTTTAAGAGGGCACCCCGCAGTACTTCTGCATGAGTAAGGATAGTGGGCAGGGGTCTTGTTTTGTGTTTGATTACCGGCATGAACATTGTGCTAAGCCAGTCAGGGAACTAAAGACCGTGGTGGGGGAGGGGGGGTGCGCAGCAGGGGTCACTGGTGCCGGTGGCAGTTGGGAGGGGGTAAATGCCACCGGCATCATGAGCACATGCCAGTGCAGGCAAATGAGCAGAGACAAAACGGGGAAAAACATGACAACAAAAGGGCGAATTTGCCACTGGGGCTCGGACGCCCACTTCCTGTGGGCTCTCTGGAGGTGAGGAAGAGGTATGTGTGACAGGAGTGAAGGACCGGCGCCTTCCATGCCCTAGCCCACAGCCAGGGTAGCGCAGTGGCCCAAACAGTGCCCTGCCATCACTGTGTGCCCTCTTTCCGTGCCACTCATTCGGTTTTTTTTTTTTGTTTACCTTTCACTCACCGTGGCGACCCTCTAAGGTGCTCTGTGAAAAGATGTGAACGTCAGTCACTGTCATACAACCAGTCCAGCCTTCCCACAATGCCATTTCACTCCTGGTGGGTGGGGAGGCAGAGGGGTCCAAACACTCACATAGAGAACCTGAACAACAGGTCACAGCATGGGAAAAACCCTGAAAAATCCAGTTAAATGCAGTGAGGCTACTGCCAGCTGTTTTTCCTTCAAAACCAGTCTCATTCCCACTGCATCCATTAAAAAGAGGCTTCTAATATTCCATTTAATTACAAGTCTAGCCTGGAGGAGAAACCAGTACATTGGGCCACAGGCTCTAATTATTTGCTTTCTTGCCTCTGGTCTTAAATATCAAACATCTCTTTGTAGTGAGAGAGCCTGACCTCTGAAACTTGCAGACGATTTTCTACAACTTCAGGAAAGGCAATTTAGTTCTTACTGGGATAACCTGACAGATGAACGAACCACATGCTTGGCAAATGCAGAACACTCTTTTGACACCCTAAAAGGGGTTTTTCACTTACATACATGCACTCATGCAAAGGGTTCAATAAAAGCAAGCACACACACACACACACACACACACACACACACACACATTCATAGACTCTAACAATGTTTAACTGTCACCTTCTCTGTCTCTGTGCAGCCAAGAGCCACAATTAAGCATGAAAAAACTTAAAAATAAAAATAGTTTGCACAGAACATATATATTTGCCTTTGAAATGGCCTTTCACTGTGCACTCTAAGCAGGAGAAACACCATCCTCCACATAAAGCTGCCTTGAAATGGTCATGTTGAAACAGGCAAACGCAAGTGAAGATTCCTCCATGATAGGCACTCTTCCCAACCTGTTTGAAGCCTGTCCAGACTTTCGCGCCTTGCTCCAGCAGCGTCATTTCAAGCTGCATTTGACTTGGATCCTGTTTGTCGAAGCTGCTTTGATTATCAACGGCAGCCATCTATTCTAGGACACTACCCATCACGCCTCTTGCACCTACTATAAATACACACCTTCTCAGAAGAAAAAGACAGACAAAGCACATCTTCCTCAAACAGATAACTTTTCTTCCACGTATAGGGGCTTTAATCAACAACGTTTTGAGAACAGTGAAGAGGGTCTGATAGGAGATATCCTGCATCAATGAGCTTCATCTCTGCAGGCGACCCAAAAGGACCACTTCGCTGATGTTCCGAAGGCAAAGTGGTCCTCAAACTGACTGTGGCTTCACACTCCAGGTGCCGTGTCAGAAACACTTATCTTAGTGACAAATTTGGGGACAAATCCCCACTGAACCCAAGCTTAACTGGGGCCAGAGTTAACACTGCTGCATTAACTACACTGGGAAAGATGGTAGGGGGTGGAATGGGGGGGGGCTTACCGTTATCTACGACAGAGAAGTGGAAGAGGTCAGAGGTGGCATTCTCAGCGTCGCCAAGAACATAGCAGATCTTCATGTCGTCCAGGTCGGCTGAAGGAAAAGATCACCAAGATAAACACAGAGGTTACCATAACGCCTACCCATAAGCCGTATCTAACCACACCTTTTAAAAGTTATCGGCGCATGGGTGCAAAGAACTGAGTTCAGTTCTGCTCAGTATGGCACGCCTGGTGGGGCTCCCGGAGGGGCAGGTGCTTCAGGCTTTAAATCGATAATAGCCAGCTCTCGAATGCTCTTTGAACTTGGGATCGAGTGGCTCCTCTAGCTCCGCCGCCACACGGTGCCCGGGGACTAAATCAATGGGATTTGTAGTTGTGCTTGTTTACGCTGTCCATTTTGCATCCCTGCAGATTGTGCTCACATGTTGCCAGTGCTCGAGTGCTCTTTTCGCCCAGTAGATATATTTAGCCAAACGAGGGCAATAACATACTGAATCACAGTGACACGCCTTTCATGTGTCTCCGCAGGTGTTTGTGCTTCTTTGCTTGCCTGGCTCTAAAGAGATTTTATTACTTTTGCATTATTCCCTGGTGTACAGACAGGCAGCGAGGTAATGCATTGTACAAAGGTAATGTATTAAGTAGCGGAGGAGGGAAAGCATGATGAATAGATTGGAACTGCAGGAAAAGAGTGCTGGTTAAAACCTCAGAAAAACCTCAGAGCAGATTAGTGCCTGACAGGCAAGAAGCTGTGCTCACCAGACAAACAGAAGCACAGGAAGTGACACGTTTCACACCTCATGTCTTCTCATTTGCTCATACTGGTACTTACCTGCTTTTTTTTAGCACAGATTCAAGACAGGTATAGGACACAGACATACTTTAAAGCCAACATCTCCCACATGGCTTTCGTGCCTCCTGTGTCTGATGTGAAGATTGCCAAACGTGTAAAATGCACACCCTTCATTTTCCCCGCACTCCTGAAATCCCTGTTATTCACGCTGTTAACCTGCTGCACTCTCACACGTTCAGTCATTGCACGACATACAGCGGGCACCGGGCACCGGGCGAGATGTGAGACAGCTGGGTGACAAATGAGTTCCTGTAAATAAAGCGGTCTGCCCCTGCCACTGGCGGGCAGCGTGGCATGCCCTGTCTCTCTCTCCACTCCTTACTCCCTGTCTCTTTGGCCCCACTGCTGAGCGCAGAATCACTGCACGCCCAACACTGTTTCCCTCCCATGTTTTTCCCATAATTCAGTTCTGTGTCCCTCAACTGCCATTCATGGACACTGTTGTTCAAGGCTCCGGACTAATATAACAGGCAGAAAAACATTGTCTGACAGCACTTACGCCTCCACCGCCCCTCCATCACAGTACGTGATGATGCCACTGCCCTCTCCACCCTGGCTCTGCCCTCACCCACACCCTTAACTCCTCTCAAGTGTTTTCCACTTGCTGTATTTCTACTGACTTCCTGAATATAATCAGTTATGGAGAGTTTGCAGGACATGATCATTAAGAGTTTTGGAACGCTCCATAAAATTTAAACACACATAAAGAAAATGCACTGCAAAAAAAGTACTTGTGCCTTAATCAACTACACCAGTGTAGTGATCACAGGGAACGGATGGAGTTCCAACCCTGCCAATTATGTCAGGGAGATGAAGGCTTATCCATCCACTCATTAGCGTTTCTTTGAAAACATTCTCACAACAGATGGAGACAAATGCATATGTGCAGATTGGCATTATTGTGGAAACACACTCACGCGTCCACAGAAAGCCAGCCTGTTATTAGGCATTTATTAACTAGGGAAAACAGGTGATCCTTAACCATAATTAAGGGCCCCTGTGCTTAGCTCTGTTGCTATGTTAACAGCTGCTCACCTGAAAGTTAATGGTTAAAGAGCCTTAACTTAAGTCTTCAAAGTGCAGCTTGTTCTGTTGTGTTTTAGGTACTTTTTATGGTTTAATTGCCTGGGAAAATGCATGCTTATGTAACTTAGCAACTGTACTAGCCGGTCAAAATATTCAAACTTTTAATGCCAACAATCCCAAACACCCTCTGTGCATCCCGCTTTTACCGATTCACTTCTGCAAATATCCACCATCACTACACAGTACAAATGTAAACCACTACAATGTCAGTAAACCACAAAACATGCAAATGATTTTAACATCTCTTTCATTCTGTAAACAAATAAGAATAATTTAGCTGAAAATGTGAAGTGGAACAGGTCTCTGAAGAGTATAATACTAATTATGAGAGTGTGTTGAACCGGAATTTAGTCCAACATAACGCAGATAAATCAGTGCTTTTCTACGAAGTTGTGAATCAAAATGAGTTAAGATTCAGGGCTTTTTTACCTTGAGTGAATGAGGTGATGGTGGCATTTCCTTTCCCTAGATCGATGAGGTAGCCATACTGTGGGCCTGCAGTAATTTTAAAAACTAAGGAGTTCTGACGGCTGTCTCTGTCTTCTGCCTTTAGTATCTTGCTAGTGATCGTGAACCCCAGGAGTCCTGTCGACAGGACTCTCAACGTGGGAGCACCCTTGTTGACCACAATCTGTGGGACTCCATTGTCCACAGACACGATGGTGATCTTCATCATCTGCGGCTTCCGTGTTTCAAACACAGTATCAGGAAATACATAAAAGTCAGAGTGTGTTCCATCTGTGACAGTGAAGGAGAAGCTGTCTGCAGCAGACTCCGTGCCGTCGTGTTTGTAGCTAATCATGTTCTCGTTGAGGTCATACTTGGTGAAGGAGGTGATAGGTCGGGTGTTGTTGAACATCAGCCGGCCATGGACAGGCACCTGTGTGATGGTGAATCTCAGCAGGTGGTCCGCAGTGTCTTGGTCCTCCACGGTGAGCTCAAAGGGGGTGATCAGTTTGTTCTCCCCCTCTGTGACGGTCAGTCCATGAATTGTGAGGACGGGTTTTTTGTTGTCCACATCCACTATGGACACACGGAAGGTGCGGAAAACTGGGTTGTAGCCATCTGTGACCTCAAACTCAAAGCTGTCCATCTTTACCTCATCATCTGAGGTATGGATGTAGTATATCTTGCTCCCTGCAAGCTGTAGCTGAGTGAAGGACACAATGGGCATGCCAGGTGTATCCGTACACTCGAGGTGACCACGTACAGGTGCCCGAGTTATTGTGAAGACTAGATGTTCATCTGGGCTATTTAGATCACTAGTGCTGAGCAGGTCTGTGGTGAGGGTCACTCTGCCACCTTCCTTCAGGGATACCCCTTTGCTCACCACATCAGGGAAAACCATGTCGATTCCACCAATAGTGATGTAAAAATACCTGTCTATGAGTGGGTTGGTGCCGTCTGTGACATCGAATTTGATGAGGTCACGGATGCCCTCTTGTCCATTGTGAATGTACAGAATGAGCTCTTGGTCCACTTCTTTCTGTGTGAAGTTCATGCCAACTGTGATGTTCTCCAGTAATCCAAAAACAGTTTTTCTTTGCAGAAACCCCTGTCCAGGTCCGTAGCGTACAATGTAGGTCAGAGTGCTGTCATCAGAGTCGAGATCTGTGGCCTTCAACACTTTGTTATTAATAATTTTAGTTTCCCCAATCTCAACTTCCAAACCATCATTGATAGCCATCCTGGGCGTTTCGTCATCAACTGGGATGATCATGACAATGACAGTCTTCTCCACTGAGAACTTCCCATCTGTCAGACTGATGTCAAAGCTGTCTTCTGTCGTTTCCGAGTCATCGTGCTCATAAACAATGCTTGAGGCCTCTGTGATCTGGTCAAGCGTGAAATTAGTGACCGGCACTGATCCAGTGGCTAACTGGTTAAGAATATAGCCATGTTTAGGCTGCTTGGTGATGAAAAAAGTTAATTTATTTGGAGGAACATCAACATCAGCACCATTAAGGATGGGGGTGTCAATGACAACATTCATGCCTTCCATCACTACAAACTCTCTCATGTAGAGCTCAGGCTTCTCATCGTTAGTGGGAATAATAACGATTGGAAAAAAATGGCGTTCTGAGAAGTTTATTCCATCTGAACACCTAAATGTAAATCTGTCCTCTATAGGCTCAATGCCCTTATGAATGCTTTGGACATAATAAATGTGATTCTGCCTAATGTCTTTAATGGTGAAGGCACTGATGGCTGTGCCAGACCTAGACTTTTCTGATCCAGGAGCAGGGGAGATGTTCTCCAGGTAGCCAGAGGTGGGTTGGACAATGATTGTGCACAGGAGGTCATCAATGAGCGTGTCAGCATCTTCAGCACTTATTTGATGACCTCCAATGGCACCCTTCTCACCTTCTGTCACACTAAAAACTGGGCCCAAAGTGACCTTAGGGGCCTGATTGTCCACTGGGAGAATGGTAACCTCAACACGGACACCAATCACTTTATTTCCCCCCACAGTCCATTCATCTGACATGTCGGTCAGTGTGAGGTTGAAATAGTCATTCTTGGTGGTTAGTCCAATCTCCCCACTTGTGTGAGTATACATCACCAGCCCGCTGATTATATCAGCCTGTGTAAATCTCCCTGAAGGCACCCCATTCACAAGAATCACTCCAAAATCAGGAGCATCTTCCACAATAAAGGTCAACCTGAGGTCATCTGTGTCTTCATCCTTCCCTTGAATGACACCGGTTGTAATCTCTGTGGCACCATTCTCCAGGACATCCATGTGGGAGCCAATGGTGCCAGCTGGGAGGCTGATAACTGGCACCTCATCATCAACAGGCTTCACTGTCACCTTGACTGTGATTGTGACAACGTGGATGCCATCGCTAACGTCCAGCTGGAACGAATCCCTCGTGGATTCATCACCATTATGTATATATGAAATTCTGCCGTTATAAACGTCTTCCAGTTTAAACGCATCACCTTTTGTCAGGTCTGTGAGTGAGTAAAGCACCTGACCATGATGAGGAGGCTGGCTAAGAGTGAACGAAATTTGGTTACTCTCAGTGTCCGCATCAGTAGTATCCAGCTCGTCCTGCGTAATGATGTGTGTGCCTCGCTCAAAAATGCTAAAGCCGGTGTTGGTAATCTGAGGGGGTTTGTTGTCAACGGGCTGCAGGAAAATAGAGAAAACCCCTTCGATGGTGTTTCCAGCTGAGTCCTCAACAGTGTAACGGAACTGCAGGATGCGAGCGGTGATTCCCAGCTCCAGGTCTGGTGGCTTATATGCAATCTTGTGGTGATTAATCTGCGCCTGTGTAAATTCGGTCACTTCAGTGTCAGGGCTCTCTGTTAGAACAACAGATCCTAGCACAATGGGACTGTTCTCATCTGTGTCTGTTGGTGGCTGGATAATGGTGTATTTCAAGTCCCGGTCATCAGAGTCAAGATCCGTATAGCGCAGAAACTTTTTGCGGAAATAGGTCAACTGATACTCATGCACTGTCATCTGTAGAGTGGTGCCAAGGTACAGTTCAGGCGGAACATCGTCAATGGGAAGGACCTTGATGATGAATGTGTTTTCCTGTGACTGGTTTGGTGGGTCGTTGTCATCCTGAACTCGGAACGTGAACTGATCCATCACAGTGTCAGTACTGTGAGGACCCACATGCCTGTAAAACAATTTTCCGTCCGTGATGTCCTGCTGCAGCCACTCTGTCACCACCTTTTCATAAACTTCATCGACCGCGTTGAACTTCCATGAAGACGGGTCTTCTGGAGCCTCAGCCTGCCGCAGCAGCAGCTCTCCGATGGTGGAGAAAGGAGGACCTACACTGAATGTTATTGTAGAATCTTCCGAGTCTATGTCTGCAGCACTAAGCATTAGTGGAGAAATTGGCATCATTTGGTTCTTGAATATCACCAGGCCTGTGTTGGCATTCACAATGGGTGGTTCGTCATCAGTCGGCACCACTGTGATTGGAAAGAGAAACTCCACCTCATGCCTGCCGTCCGTCATTCTGAAGATGATGTTGTCGCTGTAAGTGTCACTGCCATCGTGCTGATAAATGACAACGCCACTGTCAAGGTCAGACGGCGTGAAAAACTTCTTCTTGGAGCCCAGAACAGTTAATTCTCCATGTCGCAGCCCATCAATGACAGTGATTGTGACGCTGTCCAGATTGTCCTCGTCACTGATTTCCAAGTTTCGGGAGCTGAACAGCGGCCTGGACTGGCCCTCGTAAAGCAGCTGACCTGTGTTCCTCGTCACCACCGGAGCCAGTGTGTTCATGGGCTTAACTACGATCATGAAGGCAAAAGGGTCAGAGACCGCCCCCTCTGTGTCCACCACCTCAAATTCAATCTGGAAAATCCTCTCAGTATCAGAATCTATAGAAGGAGGCTTGTACGCTATTTTCAGGTCCTTAAGGTCTCCCTGATAGAAAGAGGTTATTGGTAAATTCCGATCGTCTGTACTAACAATGCAGCCCTCCTCATAGGACAGCGGAGAGGTGATGTTAAAAATCAGTTCATCGCCATTGGACTCAGCATCTTCAGCTGCCAGCATATCAGGTGTAATCGCTGTCATGACAAACTGGTCCACTTCCATCATCATCATTGCCACAAAGCTTGGCTTTGGTACAGTGTTTTCATCTCCGTCACGTATGCGCACCATGACTTGGAAAAACTCCTGTTTTATTAAATTGCCCTCCTTGTCCTGTAATTCCACCGCCATTGGAATGTAATCCCGGTTTGGAGACCTCTGTTTGAACGTGTGCTGATAGCGAATATCTGACTGTAGAAACTCATGACAGTCCATCATTTTTCCCAGTCTGCCCCCATCAACGAGTTTTCCATACCTGGGTAATGCCCCACTGCTGGCCAAAGATGACACCTTGCACTGCTCTGAGTTTCTATTAAAAGCAAACTCCAAAATTTTTTTGTCAATGGGATTACTGGTTCCCTGCAGAGTCTCCACTGTGAGTGGCATGTTTTTTGTTAGCACTTCCAGCTGAGTGAAAATAACTTCAACTTCAATCATAAATGGAATTATAATGGTATCGCTCTGAGTGTCGTACCTCAGCTGCAACCTTACCCTGTCCTTTGAGGGGCTCCTGGAGCCGAAGTGCGAATACTTCACATCGCTGGGACCGAATTCGCACGGAAACTTTTTCGGAAACAGGTGTCCGGGTCTCTGTGACAGCGGATCATTGTCCAGAACGGTTATGCTGCATCTGTCTCCCGGCTGAACCTGAACAACCAGATCATTGATCGGATCAATAAAGACAGATCTCCCGAAAGGCACGCGTACTCCGTTGTTGGCGACCAGTACGGTATCCTCAGAAAGTTCCGATCTGAAGGCGTAAGACAGCCCTAAACCATCATCGCCCGGTGAAAACGCGTTACCTGTCATAGTCATCGACAGCAACACAAATCTACAGAGTAACGGCGGAGCTGTAGAAGCGGTCCTGCGCTTCTCAAAACCCATGTTTATTGTCTTGTGCAATCCGTATATTCCCCAAGCGGCGATGCCAAGATTCAGAGAGAGGAGGGACGGGTTAGCAGAAGGTGCATGGAAAGTTGAAAAGCAGCACGCACGCCCGCACGCTGACGCGCAGCATTCTCTCCGTGCAGCCGTACTCACTGTGTTATAAAGTCCAGGCGTTTGGGAACCTGTGGTGGGGAGGGCACGCCCTCTTTCGCAGGTGATTGGTCAGTGTTTACGATGGAATGCATTTTATCGGCGGTTATTGGATGCTATAAATGTCAGTCTTAAGGAGGCGTGACAGTACGCTGTGCTTTCTAGGCGAGTTATGGAATGCTCAACTTTTTCCACGGGGATGACAGTACGGTACCAAATTAATTTGTAAAAGGAAGTTTTTTCCCATATATCTTAGAAGAGAGAAGATAGACATGTAAGATGTGTGCATTTTAAAGTTCAGTTTTTGACTGCATATTTTTCTTTTAATTTCAAGCGATCGTATGCCATATCATTTTATAGTTACGCTGACAATGACATATAAGTGTAATAACAGAAAAAATGTAATTTTACATGTACTCTGATTGTATGCTTTTTTCGTTATGGCGACAGTAGGAATATGTAGAAGAACAATCTTTAACTTTTTTGGGAACATAATTTTATAATTACACGTTCCTAAGTACATCTTGTAGCGGTTTAGCAAAAACGATTAATTAAAAACTGGGATCTGCAAAATACTCCAATGTCTTTCATTTTCAATCTTTACAATAAAGCAAAATAGTCTTAAATGTAGTTTATTGACGGAAAATATGCGAATTTGGCTCCCCCTGGCGATAGTGTATATATATATATATATGTGTGTGGAATATACGATAATATGTATATGTAATTTGCAACTGGCTTCCATTTTAAACATATTTTAATTTGCCATAATGAGCATAGGTTCTTGCCAGATTTGTTTTAGACAGGATTATATTTAGGATTACATGTGTGGCGTGTTTATACCATCGTACATGGATTTTTTTCTCCAAATTAGGGGGATGATTGTGAAGATGTTTTTGACAGCAGCTCTCGTGGAACATCTATTTTTGCACACACCAAAAAACATACTAAGACACATTTTGCAGTTTACGGTTGTGGTTTTGGTAAAAAGAAAACTTTATGGTAGGAGCCGCACATTACTGCACCGCTATGCACATACAAAACGAATCAAATATCTTAAAATTGGCTGTTTATGTTTTTAATACAAATAATAGGGGAATGTATCAAGCAGCAGGCCTATATACTCTGACAATCTGCTGCTCCAACACCGGTGAAATATTACCAGGCAGACAAGACGCCAATGCAAACTCCCAGGGAACAAGATAAAACAACCATGTAAATAGCAATTAAAACTGTGCAAAAGAACCCCCCACTCCCGTCCTCCGGGGATTTTACGCTTGTTCTCATAAAACCTGCTAACGAGGGATATTAATGGGCGATGCTTCGTAGCCTGTGCTGTGAAATTGTTAATGATCTTGAGACGGCACGTGCAAAATTCCAACGCGGATTCCCAACATCGGAAAGAAAAGAGAAGGACGCAGGTCCTAACAACAGCACCACATACATGTGGAAAACAATACTGGCGTACTGAGATTAGCAAAAGCCCCCAGGGCAAAATACCGCTCTGTCCTGCCCCGACCTCCGTGCCATAGAGTTAACCTGACAATGCGTGTTTTATGTATGTGTAATCCTCACTGACAACACGTCTTATTTAAAAAGGTGTGCCTGGTAGTTTCACCATTGCCGTGATTTGGGGAAGAGCGTCATATTAGGCATTATAAACAGTAAAAAACACGAACTACTGGAGAAAGTGAGCTGGCGATTTGATTGTGGCACGCTGCCCTGTGGTGCATTTCAATTTTATCACGATACATCATGACACTTTCTAATACGGTACTTTTTAACGTGGCAAATGTCTCCACTGTTTGGCTGATAGGGGCTTTCTGAGGTAAATACTGTGGGAGTGTGTGTATTATAAAGGATTGGGCGCTGAAATAAATAAATACATAAAATGTACCAGTTACAACCTGGTGAAAGTGCTTACGTCCTGCTTACAGATGGTCAGGAGTGATATGTAGGTGCAGTAAATTCTCCCAAAATGTATCTGTGAACGTGCCTGCCTTTTCAACTGTAAAGCCTGAGAACAAATTCTCTTGAGACTGTGGAAAGAACATAAAAATAGTGAAAACAGATGATACACAACCAGAGAGTGGTTGAGCCAGACTCAAAAAGAATTGTGGGCAGAAGTGTAGCACTTTTACAGCAGACTAAAGATGCAGTGTTATCTGGGGTCTCTGCGAGTCAGGCCTTCGAGCGGCTGCCTCACGTCTTAACAGGTACTTTTCATCCGAGCAGCCCGCAAACCTGAAATTACGGTCCTCCCAAGCCAAAGACTGCGGAAACAAGGATACCCCAAGGCCGCCAAAGAAAAACACTTATTTCGGGCGAGGATGAGGTGCGTTTTCTCTGTGCCTATCACATTTTGGCTCCTGCAGGCGACGGTGGAGTTTATGAGGTAATAAAACTATGCTTAGATTTTACGAGGCGCCTGGGACACCAGAGCTGGTAGGATGGTCGTTCCTGTAAGAGACATCACCAAAAACGTATAGAGGCTGAAGGAAACGAAAAGTTAATGACAGATATAAGATGTCACCCCATGCCAAGAATAACGTCTCATCATCAGCGACATTACAAAGCCACACAGGGGACACTTTTACTTAAAACACCTTAAGGCTTCACATCGTTACTGAAGTAGAAGCGAAGCATCCTGAGTTGTACACCCCCTTGGCATTTCAACAGCAGCATCTTTGTGGGACTTCACCGCTGTTATTCCAGCTCATTAGCCTCTGTGATCACTGAGTAGTGTGATTTAAAATAGGAACTTGGAGAATCACAACTTTGCTGCTTCTCTACTTTGGATGTAATAGAATTTGATCTTCGACTGACTTTGATGTATCACTGGGGTTCAGTACCGTACTGGCTCTGTGAAGAAAACTGGCAGGGTTTGTAGTACCAAACATGTCCATACAATGCAGCAACACTAATAGCCCAGTATGGTATTTTGTGACAATTCTAATTGCGTTCAATGAACCTCTGAATACAGACAGAACCTTTCCCCTCGCTGAAACGTTTTGTCAGTCTGTTAAATAAATGTGTGTTTCAGTACATTTTTCTTAAGGTGTGAACTGCTCCTGTTTGAGGGCTCTGTTAGTTCTGTTGTTTTACCAGACAGAAGATCTGGCAGTCAGTCTCTTCACAAATGAAAGTGGGGGGGAGTTCTCAGGCTTCCAACAGGCCTGGTCATGAAACCTCTAGCCAGGAGGGGGTCAGCTGTCAGCTGGTGTCATGTAGAGACCGAGGACAGGAAAAAAGACTCAACAGGTCACTGAGGCAGAAATTCGGGTGTGGATGTGGGAAGGACAACGTCCGCAACAGCAAAAGTTAATACCTTTCAAAACATGAAATAAAAATATCATGGTCTAACTTTTTTTTAAGCATTGAATTGCTTTTTACATTGGTGACCGGAATCTGAATGTAATGTGTGTGTTTAAAATCATATCTAACACAAGCAGGGGTGGAGTTAGAGCTGAGAGGCTTAAAGAAAGCTTTAGATTCACACTCTGAAAAGGAAGCTCTTCCATTGATTAGTGCACAGAACAGCATTCATAAATATTCATACATTTGGAAATAGATTTTCTGAAACAAGTGGTGCATTTTTACTTTTAGAAAACACATGGTCTGTGAATGCATAGTTGTGTTCACATATGCTGCTTTTTAAATATATTACGTGATTCTTTTTTTCCTTTGATGGTGTGGATCGAGTGTTTATGTCCATGCATGTGTGTGTGTGTGTGTGTGTGTGAGCATGTGGGTATGGAAGTGTGTGTCTGTTTGAGTGTGTGTGTCTGCGTGTGTTCCTAAGGAATGGTGCTGTTGAAAGACATGTTTGGACTCTGCTCAGAGGGTAGAAGTGAAAGACAGAAGGAAAAAAATGAAAAAAAGAGGGAAAGATAAAAAGTTTTCCGAGACTAAAGGTGCAGAATTTACCCCTTCATTAGTCTGCTGGCTTCTCATTTGTTTCGTGTTCCGCACAAACACAGTTCTGGTTTCACACAGGAAAGCAGATTCCTGTATCCAGCTGCTGCTCCTCCACTCAGGCAGCGAGGAGTAAGAAAACACAAGCTTCCATGATCAGTTTGTGGAATGTGTGAGGTTCCACTGTAACACCTGAGTTTTTTATTTATAGACTGTACAGATGTGATTTGACAATGAGAAGGTTAACAGAGAGCCACACGCTCATAAATGATTAAGAAGCTGGACACTACACACAAGTGTTTATGTGTTCAAATCCCAGAGGCATTGCTCTGGACCAGGGGTACCCAATACGGCGATCGCTAAGTAACAGTAGATCGCAAATGTGGCGCGATCTATGTAGGTAGATCACGCAGCATTCAAAAAAAATTTTTTTGCACACATATATATATAAAAAATTGTCCCCTCGCCCTCCACGGGCAGTCTTATCCATCCAAGCTCGGGTCCTCTACCAGAGGCCTGGGAGCTTGAGGGTTCTGCGCAGTATCTTTGCTGTTCCTAGGACTGCACTATATATATATATATATATATATATATATATATGTATATACTGTATATAACATTTTTAATACAGGTAGATAGTTTTGACTGGTAATTTTAAAAGTGTGGGCACCCCTACTCTAGAACCCCATGTAAAGATTAATATCCTGCCATGTGGAATGGTGGGGGGAAACAGCAGACAAGCAACATCTGACAAATCTACCTTCTCGGAGGGGGGGGAGGGCATCACAGAGTTCACTGCTTTGGGGGGCACAGAATGAGTGGAGCAATATCTGTGTGGAGATTTGGCCCAACATGAGAGGTGACTGTGTAAAGATGGAGCAGGAGAGACAGACTGAGGATGAGTTTGAGAGAAATCCATTGGCTGCCCCTCCCTACAGAGGTCCCAGCTGGCTGGTCAGCTGGCATCTCTGCCTGTGAAACTGGCCAGCCCTAGAAGGTCACATCATTCCTGTTGCATCCTACTACCAAGTTGGGGCATTCATTTTATGTCCTGTACAGAAGAAACAAGTATGATTCCTCCTCTGGTGTCAGCTCAATATTGACATGCATAAAAGGCACTTAACCTTCATGAATGAATTTTCAAGAAGCTCCTTAGAACTGACCTACTACCTAGTCCCAATTTCAGGAAATACAAAACTATTAAGTGACCAGCAGGAAGTGCATTTATCCTGTCTGATGTACAAAAGTCCTGCTAAAAAATACTGCTAAAAGTCTACTGTGTGCGACTCCAGGCCTGATTTTGCCCGTCATTGCAGAACCCCCACATTTTAAAGGTTTTAAAGCTTGAATTTCACTGCATTTGCCACAAAGATTCCTTGTAAGGCAGACACAAGGTTAGCTCTACATGATGGACTGTGGGCCTCCAAGATAATGGTGCTACAGGCTGCAAGTATGTTGAGCAGACCCAGGTCACTCTGGCATTGTGAAGTTCAGCTGTCAGCACAGAAAACCAGTAGAGGAATGTGTCACTAGCATTCCAGTCGTTATTCCCAGTCTAACATTACAGTACAGCATCCTGAGACCCTCACCCCCCAGCACAGACACACTGTCATGGAGCAGTGAGACAGGGGTTTGGGGCAAGCTTAGGTGGGATCAGATCTGATGCTCTGGAGCCTGCAGCTGCTAGGACCCATCCACAAGCGACGGCCGCCCAAACCATTGCTCCCCTGGGTGGGCTATAAAAGCAGCTTGTCTGTCAATAGCTCATTCTGTATGTGCCCCCCCTCCACTCTCCACATCCAAAGAGAGGGAGCCCTGGAGTTGAGGTGAAGGGTGACATAACTGCCTTAGTCTCAGTGGTGACACTCATGTTAGCGTGGGAAGCTCAACATGGTCAGGGACCTAGTTGAACCTGGACAAAACCCGAGCAAAGACCTGGTTGTTTGCCCATTTTCCTCTCCTTACATGACTTAAAGGTTTTAGCATGTTTTTGTGAAAAATTCCTGCCACACCCACCCCCATCAATCCTGTCAATGATTTTTAAGACACAGAAAGAAATTATTTGAACGCACTACAAAATAATGCAAAAGGTGATCAATATTCCACCTCCTATGTAACATAGTACCTTGGACGTAAGTAACTTCCTGGTTCCCACTCAAAACTGTTGTATTAATTAAACATGCCCTTATGGTATTCTCTGCACATACAAGAAAACCATCAAAGCCTCAAATGTTCTGAGGCTCTCTGAGAATCTACTGGACACTGTGCTTTTATCCACACCTTTTGTCAAAGACATCTTTGTACAGGCAGAGAAGTCATGATTTTCAACGTAAAAACGTGGCGTCTTACCATGCATTGGGAAAGGAGGCCTTAGAAAGAAATTGGCTCTACTGTCAGTTCACTTTGTGAAATTCCATTTCTTTAACTGCTGTAAACTAAAGGAAGAGTAACATAATGAGCACTTGTGTGTTATATAATGAGTCAGCATCTCCTTGCCTTGTTTGAAGCCCCACCTCACCTCAGCCCTCCCTTTCCTTCCCCTGACACACTCCTACACTCTCAGTTTTTCCTCATTTAGGCTTTCTGTTTAAATGGGGGGGGGGGTTACTGTAGTTTTTAGTTCAGTCTGTCTTTGTTTTGTCCCTCTATAAGCTCTGTTCTGCTTTGTCTCATGTCTTGGTTATTCTTGCTTTTTTCACGTTTTCCTTCATGCTTCGCCTTTTGTTTGAATGTTGAAATTTGCTTTGGAAGTCAAGTCTGATCTTTGAGTCTTCCTTTCATGAAATGTGTCAAATTTGCAATGAGTAAGGCTTTGATCCGAGTACAGCAGTGCAGAAATAATAGCAGGTATTTAATGAACGCTTTCACAGCTTCACAGTATTGTCTGGCAAATGCTTACATATGAAATGCCAACGTACCTAAATCCACAACTAAAACAGTAACAGTACCAATAAATGTTCATCCACACTGCAGATTGCCTATTTGAAACTGTTTGAAAGACATTTAAACATTTAAAAAATCAAGAAAATTCAGAATTTGAACATATGTATTCCTTTAATATACACTATGACTGTAAATGTTATCATGTCCTTCCCTATCGGTCACATGACCTGGGGAAGTTGGGAAATGGACCAAGCAGACATAATGCACTGAATGTACCAAACAGGAAAGCCAAACTCAAAGTCAGAAACTGAAATAGGTCAGACAAAAGCAATCAGTATGAGAAGGAAAACAGACACTATAAACCAGTAGTCCAAAGTGCAAGGCAAAAACCCAGCAATGTAAGAGATGAGGTACTGCTGAGAGCGGGTCTTTTCTGTTAGGTTGAAGACTCAGGGATGTCACGTTTGCACAAAAGTATACAGACGCAGGATCCCTATGGGCAGAGGAGACTTCTTTATTAAAGCAAAAATCAGATATAATCGGGGCTTTCAAAAAAGAATTAGTCATTAGAGATCGTGAAGGTTCAAAAGCCGATGAGGTCCGTCCAACTCAGGAACAGGGGAGGAGATCACGGGAGGTGGAGGACCAGGACAGGAACGAGGTTTGGAGGAAACACGGGGGAAAGAGAACACAAGACAAGTTAGTTTCAAATCGCTCAGTATGGCACATTGAGGCTCAATACTCGCACTGGACGGAGGTGTGAGTAGTCGTTTTAACCCCTGCGTGTAAATTCCTCAGGGCTGGTGCTCGTTAATTTCAGGGCGTGACAAGGGACAGGCCTGCTCAAACACACATTGTCAGCTTGGGAATTTTTAGCAGGAGTGCTTGTGCTTTGGCCAGACCATTAATACTTTAATTAGCTTTAATATAAAAAAATGTTGTGCACTGGTACCCAGACTTACATGTAGTATAGTCCTACACTGCTTTTGTAGGTGTGGCAGGGATGCTAACTTGATAAAGAAACCTGCCTTGAATTTCACGTTCGCATATTTTGAAAGAAACCGCAGAATCCTTTTAGTCGGAACAATGAGAATATTCTTCTTCACGTGCACACCTGTAACTGAGCTATGCCTGGTCCAGGCTGTTGTCCACTAATTTACCTGATGTCCTGGAAGCACAGGATAAACTCATATAAGTTTATGACAAACCAGTTTCTGCTTTCATTCTGCGTCATGGCCCATGCGGAGGGCCTAGCGTGCCAGGCTAACATCTGTTCCAGCTACTTCCTGCTGATCCCAGTATTGAGGTTGAGCACCAACCATCCCCTTCGGCACTCTTAATCAGAGCCTGTGCCCTGCAGTGGCTGACTCAGAGTGGGCTTTGTAATTACACTGAAGGAACAGAGTAAAGAACTCGCTCTGCACTTAACTGTTCAACCCCCCTCCCACACCAAAAACACCCGCAACTGCTGACAGAGCTCCGTTTTCAGCCCCACCTTCTTCATCCAGGCACAACTGGTACAGCGTGTCTGGCGCTAAATCATTCCTGACACGTGCCAATCCCCCCACATACCATCTGGCACAGAGAGGAAGCATTTACACAGTATAAAGGGCTTAACTACACGACAGAAAGGGAGCGGAAGCAGTAAGAACATCAGAGTGCAGAACGCGTGTCCCGTGTTTCGCCTGACTTTGGGCAGATAAGCGCACCTGCATGCTGCCAACCGGTGTATGATCAAACAGGCGAGCCGCGTTTTCTGCAAATGGCTGTCCGCGTAGGAGAGAGCCGAAAACATGCGGCAGGGACCGGTCCCTGAGAATGGAAAGATGTGAGCCAACACACGCCGCACAGAGAGGGAGCAAGCGGCAAAAAGACTGAGAGTGATGATTAATATGCATCTCCCTGGTGTTTCTCATTTCCTCCCATTCATTTATAAGGAATACCGCTAATCTCCTCAGCTAATCGCTGCTTTATGATATATTTGTCTGTGTTACCTGGGCAATGTGGTTTTCATCCTCTGTACGCTGACATTGTGGCAAAAGTGTTGAGGTTTTGTAAACCGGCACTGCTGCCACAGGTGACGCTGCAGGCCGATACGGGTTGTGTGCCCTTACGACCACTGCATGGCAGGCACTGCTGCCTTTACAACCACTGCATGGCAGGCAATGCAGAGCTTTGAGGTTCAGAGCAAACTGGTAAACAGATCCATGATTATATAGACATCACAGGAGCCTGTCCCTCATACAACGACATCAGCCACATACAGGCTTTCGTCTTCCTTTCTAGAATCTTACCTATTGTGCAACAAAATATTTGTCACGCCAGTGGTTGTTGACCTCTGACCCTTAACCTCCAATCTTGTGCCTGTGATGAGGGCCTGCATGGCACGTGTATGCTGCTGGACACGTGTGTGTACGCCTGAGCTTCTATGTACACACGTATGTTTGGCCACTCTCAGGTCTGCAGCACAGGATTCTGCAGTAAAGAACCTTCCATTACATCCCCCACCCCGAACCCTGGAAACCAAAGGAACAGGATGAGGAGCCGCTGCGGCGTGTGATGTACTCGGTAGGTTGTGTTTTGCCATGCTTGTAGGGAAAAAACAGAAAATCAATAAAGCTGTAGGAGATTTGTTTTAGGTTTCCTCTCATTCTTATGGGATTTAGAATATGCATTCGCTGTGGAGGCCAGGAAGCACAGAAGCTTCTCTGGAGCTGAGTGACTAAAACAGAGCAGCTGCCTGGCCTAGCAAGCCCCTGTACACACTAGAGGACTCCCAGTGACCCAAAAGGGGTCAGCACTAATGGCGTCTCCTTAGCAGCACAGTCGTGCCGTAGTTTGCTGACAAAGCACAGCACAGATCATTTTCCTTTTGCACTGAGCAGGCCTGATTGGGAAAATGGCATTAGTTAACTTGGTGATGTGAAATTACACGTTCAGCCATTAGCGACATCGGACAGAGACTCGACTGCACGCTGTGTCAGTGTGAGGTTTGCAGTGCTGCTTGTGTTTCTGCTGACCATCCTGACCCGTCCAAGCTCTGTTGTATTTTCTCCTCAGGCCAAACAGCTGAAAGTGTCTCCATTCCTTCATTGCTTCATTGTGCCAGTTATAGTATTTTATGTTCAGCAGTAATTTGCAGGTATGTACAAACAGTACCGGCCCCAACCGCTTCACTCTCTTCTCACTCTCCTCTTGATGCCAAATATTCCTGCACACTCCTAGTGAAATGGTGCTGTTAAAAAACATTTTTGCAGGTTTTAAATCTTGAATTTAATGTCAAACAAAACCATAATCTACACTGTCGTCACTTTAAAAACAGCTGCTGTCCAGCACAACAAACGCCCTAGCAGATGACATCATATCTACGCACTGTGCTTGCTCACAAGCAGGGCCGGACACAGTACAATGTGAGTAAGAGCAGAGCCGGACACAGTATGGTGAGAGTAAGAGCAGGGCCGGACACACTACATGTGAGTAAGAGCAGAGCCGGACACAGTATGGTGAGAGTAAGAGCAGGGCCGGACACACTACATGTGAGTAAGAGCAGGGCCGGACACAGTACGGTGAGAGTAAGAGCAGGGCTGGACACACTACGGTGTGAGTAAGAGCAGGGCCGGACACAGTACGGTGAGAGTAAGAGCAGGGCCGGACACAGTACGGTGTGAGTAAGAGCAGGGCCGGACAGTACGGTGGGAGTAAGAGCAGGGCCGGACACAGTACGGTGTGAGTAACGGTACAAAGCACAACATGGCACAGCTATACCAGTGGAGAAAGAGTGTCAGGGAGATGCTGCCATCTTCTCCCAGCCTTTGGTGACTCATTATCCTTCCTGACAGTACTCTTCCTCAGCACATGATGTTCATGTCAGCTGGCAATGGCTGAAGACCAACACACGCTGTGCAGACTGTCAGCCACCCACTTCATTACCCTGCGTGTTGTAGGCTCCTTCATTTCAGGACAGCGTTGCTGTTGAAGCACTGCTGCTTCTGGTGCCCAGTTCCACACACACTACTGCAGGACAGCACTGCTGCTTCTGGTGCCCAGTTCCAC
>JABJVR010000033.1:4203221-4215111 GCA_025773905.1 Chitala chitala | reverse complement strand
GCACTGCTGCTTCTGGTGCCCAGTTCCACACACACTACTGCAGGACAGCACTGCTGCTTCTGGTGCCCAGTTCCACATGCACTATTGCAGAACAGCACTGCTGCTTCTGGTGCCCAGTTCCACACACACTACTGCAGGACAGCACTGCTGCTTCTGGTGCCCAGTTCCACATGCACTATTGCAGAACAGCACTGCTGCTTCTGGTGCCCAGTTCCACACACACTACTGCAGGACAGCACTGCTGCTTCTGGTGCCCAATTCCACATGCACTACTGCAGGACAGAATTGGTGCTTAACCCAATTTCACCTGCCCTGTGCACATCTTACTGAAAGCAGAGCTAACTGTGAAGAGGTGGAAGTATAAAGACCAAAACACCTGACAGACGTTATGGCATGCGCTCTGCATTCTCCAGAGCTCCCTGGTACAGACAGGTAATGTAGCACTGCGGGGATCCAGACCAATCCTGCTCTGCAGGCCACACACCTCGCTTTGATCTGTGTAGCGCTGCAGAAGCCCGGAGACCGATTAATTAAAAGTGACATTCCTCATCGAGGATCAGCCCTAATGCCAGCCAAAATTATCCCTCTTTTGTGGAATGCATGGCAGCGGGCACATGAAGACACAGCAGTGTGCCCCTGCGGATGCCATGGAGAATATGACGTCTGCTGCTTTTTGGACTTCTCCGTTTACACGGAATAAACAGCACACGGGTAGAGTCCTGTATTGTGTAACAGTGTTGCGGTGCTGGGCATCCCTTAGCAACAGGCTACACACATTCCGGCTCTATCGCGCGGCTCCATTTGTCTAAGCTTATCGGGTCCCCTTATAGCACTGCGCTCGGCCCAGTTCTCAATGGGAAACAACGCCTATATGGCGCGCATCTGATCTATTTTAAGGACGGGCAGCACGGGTTTGGTTATACTTGCCATCCTGTCATGCGCCTCATTCAACGGCGGCATGTAGCTGGCGGAAGAGATCAGAGGGAGGGTGCGTGGTGCCATGGGGCTGGCAGAAGAGGTCAGAGGGAGGGTACGTGGTGCCATGGGGCTGGTGCACACAAGCCTTGATATGGTGACCCCACCACACGTGTCAAAATTTGCTCTCTCGGGGGCACTGTTCTGCTTCTGCGTGTGTGATCCTGTATCCCCAGGGATGCTGGTTCGAGGCTGTCTGACTATGCATTACATGCTCACCCAGCATTTGTGAGGGACTCTTCTCACAGCAAAATGACAGTGAAGATCAGGTGACTGGGTCATTGCTGTATTTCTCTGACGACCGGCCCATTCTGTCCAGGATGTGAATATGATGTACTTGATCTCGTCCCCCCCCCCCAGGCACTGCTTTGACCCTGACTGGACAAACATTTATTCAAAATAGTGGCACCTCATTAAAAGGCCCACTGTGTAGTGATCAGCCCATTGATCAACATAACACTTGGACTGTGTTCAGCTGCCATGTGGTCCTCATGGTTGTGTGTCGCCGATCCAGAGGTGTTGACATCATACCAACTGCAGATGTTCACAGCAGGGCTGGGTGCTGACAGCCCTACCACAGCTGTAAAACTGGAGCAATAAACCTGGATATATACTGACCTCAGGAGTCCTCTTCCTCTTGTGGGCAAAACTCAAGGGATATTTCTTACTAACAGGCTCTATGGCTCCCGCCCAACTTTAGCTCACCCCCTCAGGGAAGGACAGCTGCTGGTACCTTCATGTCACTGTTTACATAAGGCATGAGAGTTCAGCATGTGAGCGCTGGAGATGCAGTGAACACCAGATAGCTAAAATATATCCTCCTATGTCCCGTTTTACAGAGCGTAAAAAATAAGACAAAGGCTCCTCCTGCTGGTGTCAGTTGTGTATGACACATTAATGAACAGGTTAGACTCGTTTGCTTGCGTAAGCAATTTAATACATGAAAATAAAACCTTCATAAACACCTGTGGATTAGTAAACAGAAACGACAAAAGTGAATTTCAGTAGCAACAGAAACATTTTCTGCCAAATCATGCCTAATTGCAGGCGGATGTAAAAGGCTGTCCATGAAACCTCAATGTTCCTGTGCAAACCTGTGTAGAAGCTACAGGTGAGAGTCGAGCCTCACAAAGGATGAAGGCAGGGAGTCACAGACCATCATCACTAGGTGAAGAACGTGGGTCCTGCATGTATTTGCCCCTCTTATCTAATTACCTTGTTAGCTAACCATCACATTGCTAGCATTCATTTCCAATTTAATAAATTGAAAATGTATAAAATTTTTACAGATGATGTTGTTCTCCTGGCACCATTACACGATGGCCTCCAGCGTGCGCTTGAACGATTTTCAGCTGAGTGTGATGCGCCCGGGAGGTGAATCAGCACCTCTAAATCTGAGACCATGGTTCTCTCCGAGAAAAGGATGGCATGCTCCCTTTGGGTGGGGGGAGAGAGCCTGTCTCAGGTGGAGGTTACATATGTTGGGGTCTTGTTCACGAGTGATGGGAAAGGGGATTGTGAGATTGATCACAGGTTGGGTGTGGCTTCTGCAGTGAGGCGGGCACCATGCCAGACCTCAGTGGTGAAGAGGGAGCTGAGCCATAAGGCAAGGCTCGCAAATTACCAGTCAGTCTACGTCTCTTCCCTCACCTATGGTCATGAACTTCAGGTACTGACCAAAAGATCACTATCACGAGTACAAGCGGTTGAAATGAACTTCCTTTGCAGAGTGGCCAGGCTTACTCTCCTGGATTAGGTGAGGAGCTCGGAGGTCCGGGAGGGGCTTGGAGTAGAGCCGCTGCTCCTCTGGACTGAGAGGAGCCAGTTGAGGTGGTTTGGACACCTGATATGGATGCCCCCTGGGAGACCTCCATTAGAGGTATACCAGGCATTGCCTGTTGGGCAGAGGCTTCGTGGCTGACCCAGGACATGCTGGAGAGATTATATCTGTCAGTTGGTCTGGGAACAACTGGGGATCCCCCAGGAGGAGCTGGAAAAAGTTGGTAGAACAGAGATGTCTGGGCATGTCTTCTCCCCCTGCTGCCACTGTGACCCTGAATTGGATAAGCAGTAAAGTGAATGGATGGATGGATAGATGGACAATAACATTTGACATATGTGGTATATGTTGATTATATGATTATACTTGATTATATTCAGAGTATCTCGAATAAACCTAATGTGGCTTGAAGCTGACACAAACTTTTATTTTTATTTTATACATGTATATTTGATCTATTCGTGGTACGTACATTCAGTGTTTGTAGTATAATTTAAATTTAATAACAGTTGTCGTATCACAACCGAACTTTTATTTTGACACTATAAGCGGAGACTTTTGATCTATGTGTGGTATGTATATTCAGTGTTTATTGCGGTGTATAAAATGTCAAATATATAGTTTTCTTTATGCGTTATTACCTATACTTTAATTAAGGAATAAATTCATAAATATACATGTAATATAGTATTATTTCTAATAACTTCGTGTAAATTACGTTGTATATAATACAGGATAATCCTGTATCACTACCGAACTTTTATTTTGACACTATAAGCGAAGACAATAGCGAAAAGTCCTCCTTTTTACTCCTTTACATTTGATTCCTTTTTCCTTGATTCTTGCTGACCTCACGGAGGACATGTCTGCAACCAGACTGTCAAAATTAGGGATCACTGTTATTAATTATGGACATCCAAAGACTTTCATTGAAAGACGGTAATTGTTCGTGAAGAAATGCACTATAATGATGTTTTCTGAATATGCATTACTATAATGTATTTCTTGTAGTGCTTGTGTTATCGATAGCTACTTTCAAGTAGGATTCATATGAAAAATCTGAATCGGATTAGGAAATATACGAGATTATTATAATTTTAATAAAATACACATGATATAAATTATGTTCAATTTACGTTAAACGGAAAAGGAAATGCTAAGAAGTATTTGAGCCGTACATTCGTTTTTACTTTTAAGGTATACTTTTACACTGTATTTGTTCCAGATCACCGTTGAAGAGTGTATTTTATTTTAACATGCCTTACACTCATTCACATTTCTTTACACATGTCGGTAATTATCGTAGAAAAGGAGAAGAAAACAGCTCCGAGAAGAAGACGGAGCCTTACTCCTCCACCGACCAGTAAGGCTCACACCTGTCGTTTTGGTTTTGTAACTGTTAAAGTAAAACCGCAGTTCGGCTTAGGTTTGATTTATTGTTTTAAATTATTCAAAATTATTAAATTTCCTTTTAATGTGAAGATTCCCAAGAAATCTTTTGTACAGTATTGTAACGGCGCTGGCTAGCCATGACGGAGGACCTCGGGAGCGCTGGTATGGGCCCTTCCTGCAGTGCCACCCGCCAACGGACCTGTTTGGAGCCTGCCCCTGTGCTGCAACAGGCTGCTGTCCCGCGCTCTCTGCCTCCCCCTGTGCTGTAACAGGCTCTTTTCCCGCACTTTCTGCCTGTGTCTCCCGCTGTGGCTGCAGTGAAGCAGTGTTCGCGCTCCGGTGCCGCCTGCCCCTCCGCGCCCTCCTCCTGTGTTTGGGGTGCTCTCTTGCAGGCGGGTCAGCAGCGTTGGACTCAGCAGGGGACTTCCTGGCATGCCCAGTGGGGTGTTTCTGGGGCTGATGTGCTGAGGCAGTGCACAGGGGGGATGATGATGTTCCCCAAGTACAGCGTGTGCCTCTGTAGGTCCAGGATGGCACGGTTCTTGACGAGGAGGTCCATCCCGATGATGCACTTGTCCCAGATGGGGGCTATCCAGAACTCGTGCATGATGGACGCTCCTCCCAGTAGCACGCGCACGCACCTGCGCCCGACCATGGTCACCGTCTCTCCCGTCACCGAGCGCAGGCGGGCCTGGGGTTGTCCCTCGCAGTTCAGGGGTGGCTCCGGTCTCCGGGAGTAAGCCTGGTCTGATGAGGGAGACCGTGGCACCGCTGTCGATGAGGGCGCGGCAGCGGGCGCCTTCAATGCAGCAGCGCTGGGATGGGCTGATCAAGTCCCCCAGTCGACCCACTTCAAAGGGGCGTTCCTCGCTGCTGGCCCCTCTTCCGTTCCCCGACTGTGCTGGGAATGGGACTCTACATACGGGCGCCTTGTGTCCCCATTTTCGGCAGCGCCAGCAGAGCGGTCCTTTTCCCCCCTTCTCTCGCTCTCTGTCCTGTGCTGGAGCTGGCGTACCTGGTCATCCTTGCCATTTTCCCCCTCTTCCTCCGCTGTGCACACAGTGGCTGTGGGTTGGGGGCGAGGCGTGAGAACCGCCTCGATCCGCTTTGCCTCTGTGAGGGCGTGGTCTACGCTGCGCGGGAAGAGTAGGCAGACTTCTTCCTGCAGGTGCTCCGGAAGCAGTGCTGCTAGGAACGCCTGTAACACCAGGTTTTCATGCACGTCTGCAGTGTAGGGGGGGTATATTTGCATGGTTAGTGAGTCAATGTCCGCAACCAGGACCCCCAAGCTCTCTCCCTCCTGCCGCTTTCGGGCGTTAAGCAGTCGGCGGGTGCTCTGCTCGTCTTTTCTATCTCCGAAGCGGTGGCGCAGCGCAGCCGTTCAGGTCCCCCAGGCTGCGTCTGGACTCGGTTTCCAGATCCAACAGCACCTGAAGTGTCTTCCCCTCCAAGGCGAGCCCGAGGTGGACCGCGACAGTCTCTTCGGTCCAGCCATTAGCCGTGGCTACCAGCTCCGGCTGGACCTCGTATGGCTCCCAAGGCAGCACGCCGTTATATCTTGGGAGCTTGAGTGGCGCTCGTGTGTCCGCGGCAGCTCTCTCTTCCGAGCGGCACTCCTCGGGCTCCCTGGGTGCGCTCACGTCCTCTGCTGCGCTCAGCCGGCGCTGTGGTGTGTTCTGCGCTGCTTTGCTTGACGCGCGTCTCTCACTGGGGCTTGGGATTCCGCTTGGCGCACTCAGCTCGCATGGCTAGCTTTAGCTGCTGGAGTTCTTCTTCGATAGCTCCTCTATTGATCTCACTTCTGACACCAGTGTAGCGGTGCTGGCTAGCCATGACACAGACGTGGAAATGCGATTGCCGAACTCTTTATTTAATGTGTCCTGTGTGTGCCCTGCCTTGTGCCTCCTGCTATGGTCTCCAGGCTTCCTGCAACCCTGAATTGGATATGGCCATATAGGGAATGGATGGATGATTTAATTTTGATGTACTGTTGAAGTTTCATTTTGTATGAAATGTCTACCACAATCAGTTAGATATAATTTTTGTTCTTCTTCTTTTCTTTTGTCAGTGTCTGAGACCAGGATTGTGCTGGTGGGTAAGACCGGTGCAGGGAAGAGCTCCTCAGGAAACACCATCCTGGGGAAAGTGGTTTTCAGATCTGCTCATGGCAGCTCATCTGTCACAAAGGAGTGCTCAAAGGTCACAGGGAAGGTCGGGGAGAGGACAGTGACTGTGGTGGACACACCTGGACTGTTTGACACAAGCCAGAGGCCTGTTCAACACGAGATTGGGAAATGCATTAACATGTCTTCCCCTGGTCCTCATGTCATCATTATTGTGATCCGTGTGGGGACTTTTACACCAGAAGAAAGGCAGACAGTTGACAAAGTTGAGGATGTATTTGGTTTACATGCTAATAAACATGCCATGATCCTCTTCACACATGGAGATGAATTTGAAAGGAGCATTGAGGAATCCTTGAAGGAAGCACCAGAGGACCTGCAAAAGGTCCTAAAACGGTTTGGGAACCGATATCATGTTTTTAATAACAAGAAAATGGACAACCGTACCCAGGTTTTGGAGCTTCTTGAGAAGATTGACAAGCTGGTTGCAGAGAATGATGGTGCCTTCTACAGTAATAACACATATCAGGAAGTAGAAGTAAAGCTGAAGGAGAGAGAAGAGGAGCTCAAGAGATTATTTGAAGAGAAAATGAGGGAACGAGAGAAGGAGCTTAAGGAAAAATACCTGGAAAAGAGAAGGAAACTTGAGGAAAAGATAAAAACTATTGAGCAAACTGTAGAGGAAAAGGATCAGAAAATCAAAGAACTAGAGGAAGAGAAAAGGAAGTTGGAGAGAAACAGGGACATTGAAGTACAGGAGGTGAAACGTTTTTATACTGACAACATGAAGACTGCAAGACACGTGGCAGAACAAGTTCCGTATTTTATGGAGAACCCATCTGAATTCTTTCTGAAATTCATCCAAAGTGGATACATTAGTTTACTGTAGGGAACCATGTGGGAAAGTAGCTTTGAACTGGAAACCTCCATGTACAAAGTCAGTTTATTATCACATATTTAACACATAAGCAACAGGAAAATTAACATTTCGACAGAATTTTTTGATTTTCATTGGCCTTAATACCTAATCAGTATTCACTGTCGAGATTTAAAAGTTTGAGTTTTTGTAACTGTACCGTTAATTAGTTAATGTTACATTGTATTGGTTTAAAAAGGTTGGCACATCAGTTTGAATTCAGTTGGTCACAGCTGTGGGATATTATTTATTGTGTTTTACAACAGCTTTTATCACATCGCCCAATGACAATAAATACTAGAACTATAATCAGTTTGTGTCCTTTTCTTAATTTGTTTCTTCAATGTGTAGTGGCCAGTGCTGTAAGCTGCATGCCTTTTGGTGCTGGCAGAGACTGACACGTTAAATCTGTGTGCTTTTGTTTTTGTTTTTATTAGCTGCTGTTGGTGTGGGGTGTGTTCACTGGCCTCACCTTCCCCTGCAATGCATTTTCTGAACGGGTCAATTTGTGTGATCATCGCTGTGAATAAATCATGTAATAACGGTTAACTGGAAAAAAAACAACTGTTTCAGTCATTGTCTTGTGCTGAGATGGACAGCAAGTGTCATCTGCATATCCTTAATGTCTGGACTGTTCTGATATTCCCCCCAAAATGTAATCCTTGGCAAACTGCAAAATAACACTTCAGCTTGGTAATGGTAATTTCCATTAGTTATGATTGCCTGAAACAATGGAAAAAAACAAGTTTACCATCAACAGTAAAACTCAGCTGTCGTAAGGCCTCAAAGGTATGTTTTGAAATATTTTGCTTTGTTTTAACTCATAAAGACAAAAAATGCAAATTTAATGGTACGGGCAGGACTGGACATAAACAATCAAGTTTCATGCAGACCTCTACTTGGAGGCCCTGGCAGGTGAGCAGCTAACCATTATCAACAAAACTGACCAACAGAGGCAATTTAACAAAAATATTTTCATTTGTTCCATGCAGTACTTGCTGTTAAAACTGTAGCTTGATACTGTGTGTACTGAGTCACACAGGTTAGAAACCAGGGAAGGATGTCTAATAAATAACAATGACAGCTGAAAGTAAGGTGGGAAATGGCTGTGTTATGGTGGAACTGCATTTCACTATACATATTTAAATTTATATGTACAGTAGTGCTGTACAAGTATGGAGTATTCATATGGTCAAGTTATGTAACGCTTCCTCCCATTTCTCATAGCCACACCTCCTTAGATAACCTGTGTTGCTCAACAGAAAGTGAAACTACTGAAGGCAACGACATTTTGTAGTGACTCTGAGAAGAAGACAATTACAGAAGAAAGAAAAACACAAAGTGGTAGCCATATTTTGTTACTGTAGGTCAGCATTTGGCTAGTAAATATTGTTATCCATTTCGTAAATCAAATGTTTTCATCTGCAAATGGAAGTTTATAAGTGTGATTAATTCATAAACATTTAGAAACTGGCGTAAGGCTATATTTACCCTCGACGAAAACTAGGTCTAGTGTATTTGTGGCAAGACATAGTTAAAAGAATGATCATTTTTCAAATAAATATTCACAATTATATTAATAACAATAATTGTTAATCATTAGAGCAAATGGTTTTTTCATCTGATTAGTTTTTGATTATTGATTTTATTTTCCCTCAAGAAAACCCAGCGACGCTAGGAGAACACACCCAAGATGGCTCCACAAGCAGTTAGGGTTGTCCTGTTGGGTAAAAGTGGAGTAGGCAAAAGTGCTTCGGGAAACACCATACTTGGAAAGAAGAGCTTTATGTCAAAGGTAACCTTCAAGTCTGTGACAACAGAATGTCAGGAAGATACCTGCACCATTGATGGAATGGACATTACAGTAGTGGACACTCCAGGCTTCTATGGAACCAGTGACTTTAATGAGACAATTAAAAGCAAATGTAATGAAACCTTAAAGTTATGTGCCACTGTTCCTTGTGTGTTTCTTGTGCTAATAAAACTAGACAGATTTACTCAAGAAGAAAAAATGGCCATAGAGGAGATTGAGGAAATGCTGGGCAATGAAGGTGTGAGAAGAAGTCTGGTCCTTTTTACAAGAGGTGACAACCTTGAAGATAGAAACATAGAGGAGTTCCTGCAAGATGATGATGGGGAACTGCAGACCATTTTGGAGAGATTTGATGGAAGATACCATGTATTTAACAACAAGAGTTCATCTCCTGAACAGGTTATGGACCTTTGCAAGAAAATACAAAACATTGTTCATGCAAGTAAGTATAGTGTGTATATTGTTGTACTATATGAGCTCTGTAAAGAAATCTATGACACAGTTTATTGTTTACATTTTAGAATTCAATCATTGTAGGTATTTCCTTTTGATTTTTTTACACGACTCAAATAATGTTAAGTGTAGCACAAAAGAGTAAAACTGAACAGAGTTAATGACTGTACCCGACCTCTCTGTTGTGATTAAGGCTGTTATTTTAGTTCAGATTTGTAAGAATGCAAATGGAGAAATTGGGTAGTTGCTATTACATGTTTAAAAATGATAATTCACTTTTAAGTAGATCAGGATGCATGTAAATGTGGTTTTGTGTACTAATCACAGTATAAATATGGTTTCACAGATGCCCATACAGATGTTGTTGACAACAGCTTAAACACAGGAAACATACAACGGAATCGTAATGAAAGACAGATTGTGATGCTGGGTAGAACTGGCGTTGGAAAAAGTTTATCTGGAAACACCATTCTGAATTTAACGCCAAAGCAAGGTTTCAAATCAAATGGTGGCTTTTCAGCTGTTACACGCTCTAGTACCAAAATGTCAAAGTGTATAGCTGGACAGAAGGTTACTGTGGTGGACACACCAGGACTTTTTGACACAGACTTGGATATTAAGCATGTAATAACAGAAATAATGAAAAGCATTTTTCTGTGTGCAGAAGGTACACATGCCTTTCTCATTGTTATTGAGTTTGGTAGGTTTACAAAACAGGATATCAAAGTAATTGAGTTACTCAAAAAGGTCTTTGGTAAGGATGCTTTGAAATACGCTTTGGTCCTGTTTACTCATGGTGATGATCCAGGCAGTAAGGACATTGACAGTAAAATAAAAGAGAACAAATACATTGCAGACCTGATAAACCAGTGTAGAGGCAAATATCATGTCTTTAATAACATGAATAAGAACAGACAACAGGTGTTTGAGTTGTTGAAGAAAATAGATAATATTGTAGAAGAAAATAAGGGTGAGGTGTTCTCCTCAGACAACTACAAGAGCGCTCAGAAAATTCTGCAAGAAGTGATACAGAAAAAGCAGTCACATCCGAAGAAGGGTAGAAAGAGGCACAATGGGAAAGTGGTGCAGGACGGAACAACTGGAGGGGTTGAGGACACAGTGAAGGATGTCAGGGATGTGACAGGGAGTGGGGGAGGGGATGAGGTAGAGCGTTTGGGAAGGGATGAGGCAGGGAGTACAGGATGGGATGTGGCAAAGAGCTTGGGAACGGAGGAGACAGAGAGTGCTTGGACAATATTTAAAAACCTGTTTAAGAAGTTCATAGAGAAAATAGTACAGTTTTTTAAACCTTCATGGAAATTTGGGACTGGGAGTGAGAGTGCGTCAGAGTCCTCGTCACTTATACACAATGAACAGAGTCCAAAATAAGAACTTAAAAATATTTTTGATTATTAATTATTGTATAACATTTTTCATATTTTATCACTGAAATACAAGGTGGATCTTCTGGTGTTTATTCACACAGTTGAGTTTGACAAAAAGCAAGTACTGCTACTAATTATTAAGTTCACATAATAATAATTAGACATCAATATACCCCCTCTGAGCTTGCGTGTGGGTTTTTCATAAGGCATTTGATTCAGATTTTGTTTCTTATCAGTTTCTTGTTCTGGCTGTTTTTCTGTAAATGTTGAAATGCAACAAGATTTTATACAAATGTTTATTGATTGGTTTTGTGCAGTGAGAGTTTTTTAAAATAACTTTCAATAACCATACTTGACAAGTGTATGGCATTTTGTGCTGACATACTGACAGGGATCTAGTAGTGGCAGAAATTGTTTTTTAAATAAAATAACAAGTGTGGGTCTTTATTCAAAAAAACTGTGGTCAGGATACCCAAGACATTTCTAAACAAATTACAAATGTTTCACATTTTTTGTGAAAATATAAGAACATTTTTCATTTAAAAAATCAATGGCAGAAGACATTTTATTAATTTGTTAATGGGTTTTTCATAAGGCATTTGATTCAGATTTTGTTTCTTAGCAGTTTGTCATTCTGGCTGTTTTTCTGTAAATGTTGAAATGCAACAAGATTTTGTACAGCTGTTTATTGACTGGTTTTGTGCAGTGAGAGTTTTTTAAAATAACTTTCAATAACCATACTTGACAAGTGTATGGCATTTTGTGCTTTTGTAGAGCAGTAAAAATGGTCCAGATAAATACTGACAGGGATCTGCTATAGAGTTTATTCTTGTAGAGTCTGTTTGTGATATTGTTTTGTTTTTGCTGTTTTGTTTTTCCACAATAGACAACTTTGGAGTTTTGTGACCTTACATGTATAAACGTTTTAATAATAAATGATGACATGTCACTTGCATTTAAGTGTTATTGCATTGGAGCCATTTGTGTGTGTGTGTGTGTGTGTGTGTGTGTGTGTGTGTGTGTGTGTGTGTGTGTGTGTGTGTGTGTGTGTGT
>JABJVR010000033.1:4174223-4203121 GCA_025773905.1 Chitala chitala | reverse complement strand
ACACTAAAAAAACACACTCTTAATTTTTTTCTGTTTTTTTTTTTTTTCATATTCTCTCAACAAATCCCCCACACCATATTTTTGGTTGGGGGGGGGGGGGGGCCCCAAAGCTGGGGCACAAACTCTGAGGAGGGTGGACAGCGGAGACCAACACATGACATATTGTTTTTCAAGTTTATGAGTATGGTACAGGAATAAAGCCAAAGATCAGTTGTGCTTATGCACGTGTTTTTTATACAACATTTTATATGAAAATACAGACATATATAGAAAGTACAATTTTTATAGTCACACCAAGAACAAAGAAACAGAAATGTAAAAGTTTAGCATTCATTTATTTTGTCCTCATCAATATCATTTTAGTAGTTGTTTAAAAAGTATTTATTTTTTTATTTAATTTTTATTTTATTTAGTTTATTTCTTAAATGAATGTTACCCATGAGAAGTTACAATAGTATGTATACAGACACATAGATGTACACATGAACACTTTTATCCTTAAGGTTGAAGATTTCTTTGTCCTGCACTAGATGAGTTGTACAAACTAACTTAGCTGTCTCGTTTTTGTTTTGGTTGCTAGCCCTGTTTTGATTTGTACTCATTTCAGTGGACAGTGATACAGGTCCTGTTCATCACTGAAGTCACTCAAATTCCTGTCTGATTGTTTGACCTTTTCCTCATACACTGCTGTTTCTGTAGTTCTTTTTTTCTTCTTCGTTATGGAGAAACTTATGTACTGCTTACAGAAATTAGCAATAAAATTTTGGCGATGGTACTTGACTGACGTCATGCCCTGGCTTGTCATACCTACCAGTGTCCTGTGTGCCTCTTGCTGAGACATTGTCATTAGTGATCTCCAGTTGTGTTCTACTTCCTCTTTTGCTCTTATTTAATCCCTCAGTATCTATGAGTCCTTTGCTGGTTATTGTAGTGTTGTGTAGAGTAGATGTGGATTGAGTAATATTTTTGCCTGTATTCTAGCCCTGTAACTATTTTTACCTTGTTTGTACCCTTTAATAAATCTCATTCTTCTGCAATTGGACCTCACCTCTGACCCTTCTTCCCAAAACGTGACAACTGAAAACACAGATTTAACTACTGGGCACCGGGCAGGAGCAATGACAGCCTGGGCTGGGCATAGGCAAGGCAGGCACAATACGCAGCAATCAGAAAACGCCCAGTAATTTTCACAAGCTAAATCAAAACACCTCACAATGTGCATGCAAACCAACCTTAAATACCAAATACAAAAGAACTCACAAGTCCAACAGTGTCAGCAGTCTTCTGCCAGCATTCCCTGAGGGTGTGGCAGAACCATCTTCCTTCACAGGTCACTCATGGTGCCCCTTGGAGCAGTTGCCAGGGTTGGCTCTTCTGGCATGGCGCCAGATGCTCAGGATGAGTGCTGTGAATATCTGGTACCAGAGAGTGGTCCAAGATATGCGCAACAGGCACCCAAGAGCCCACTTCAGGGCCGTCACCCTCCCAGTCTAGCAGGTACTGCAGCCGCCTTGTGCAACATCTGGAGTCTAGGAAGAACATGCTGAGTAGGCTTCACCATCCAACAATGATATTAGATGGCCATATTGGCTGGCAGCATTCCAATGAAGAACAAGAGTGTTGGTGATAGCTTATTGGCTTGTTTTTTTGCCCCACTCATGTTTTGTGATGCATTGCGATCCAGAAACACAGGTTTTAGGCAAGTAGCTTAAAGTTTAGTAACAAACTGTCATTTTACTACAAACTAAAGCATTTTTTTTTGTAAAATAATGCAGTAAGTGGGGTAACATGACTCATTATAAAGTCCTCTATGTTGTCTTCTAAATTTGTACCCCATGGTGCCCTTTGGGTCAGATATGCAAAACAGCAACACCCCCACCCAAAACATTATTATTCAGAGATCTTGGCTCTGAACCTGCACTCTTCTCTCAACTCAAGAACCTTCACCTTCCCACCGTCTTCCGCCCAGGGCTGTGCTGTTTTTCACAGTTTTCTCGGAACCGACACTGCTCGGCTCCTATTGGGCACCGTGGCTTCCTGATGAGATGCATCCTTTCAGATGTTTACCACACACTACTCCCAGGGGCGTGCCACGCCTCAGCTCTGCGAGAAACCAGGCAATTATTGACACGATCCTGCAGAAAAAAGTGGAGTGAACAACGACCCTCTCTGCCTCCTTCCCTCATGAGGCGGCTGGGTGAGACGTTACGCTGCCACGGAGCGAGAGAGTGACACAGCTAACTTGGATGGCCACTCCTTCGTCTTCGCACTTGGAGGCACGTCTCTGCTCGTCAGCCTCCGTGGTGTGACCTAGCCTCGATGCCACACCTGCACTACTGGTGAAAGGACAACATGTCGCTCCATGATCACATCCCGCTGCGTTTGGTGCGGGCTGAGGCGGACCTCTCGCCCCAGGAGAAGGCATATCTGAGGGCAGTGGAGAGGGGTGACTACAACAGCGTCCGAAAGGCTCTGGAGGAGGCCGAGATCTACTTCAAGATCAACATTAACTGCGTGGACTCGCTGGGACGCACGGCACTCCTCATCGCCATTGACAACGAGAACCTGGACATGCTGCAGCTGCTGCTCAGCTTCAACGTGTACGTGTGCGACGCCCTGCTGCACGCCATCCGCAAGGAGGTGGTGGGCGCCGTGGAGATGCTGCTGAACCACAAGAAGCCAAGTAAAGACAAGCAGGTGGGAGTTCAGGGTCAACGTTTACCTGGTAGGGTGGGAGTGTGGGAGCTAAGAGTTTACCTGGTAGGGTGGGAGTGTGGGAGCTCAGAGTTTACCTGGTAGGGTGGGAGTGTGGGAGCTCAGAGTTTACCTGATAGGGTGGGAGTGTGGGAGCTCAGAGTTTACCTGGTAGGGTGGGAGTGTGGGAGCTCGGAATTTACCTGGTAGGGTGGGAGTGTGGGAGCACAGAGTTTACCTGGTAGGGGGAGCTGGGTGTGTACTTGGTAGGGTGAGTGTGCAGGAACTCGGTGTGTACTTGGTAGGGTGTGCATACCCTGCAAATAGCTGGCACAAATGCTGTTCTCTCTAACACCATGTGTTGCCCTAACTTCTGTAGAATCAATAAAATATTGTCATTAAATACACCTTATTTTATTTTCTCATACATCTGCTTCCTGTGGTTAACTTTTTTCACTGCTTGATTTATAAAGTTAAATCTTTACTTTCTTACGCAGCATGTTTTCAACTGCGTGTTTTTTTTTCAGAAAGCGTTGTTTGAAAATGCTCTTACAGAAAAACATTAACAAAAAACAATATAGGTGATTCTTATGGAAAAATGCGTATATTGGCGATAGCTAAAAGGAGAGTGCTTTTAACCAACGCTCAGTGTCAGTTTGAGAAGTCACAGAGGCGTTGCTTTGATGGATAATGGAACAAAGTGTACTGATTGGCAAAACGAAAAAGAGAAGTATGTTACTGAAAGCTTTTGGGTCTCTGATGGAAAAATGTTATTGTACTCTTGGGCATGATGTAAAACTAATTAGTAAATAATACATCGTTATACTGTAAATGGATGAAATGTATAACTGTAAAAGATATGCCATCAGTAAATTAAGATAAAAGCATTTGTACAGCAATTTGGTCCTAATAAGGAATGAGAATTGTATTATTATGTCTCAGCTAGTGATTAGTTTTTTTTTTTTTTTACATTAGCTTGGTGTCCATTAGATTCTCTTTTTAATATTACTCTGTTATCTACATGTTACAGAACATCTCAGTTGGCGTGTAAATGTGAGCTCACCTTCTGGTTGTGAGTTTATTTGCGTATGCGTGCCTCTGAAACCAGGTGCCACCGATCTTGTTGGACAAGCAGTTCTCCTGCTTCACGCCCGACATCACGCCCATAATTCTGGCCGCCCACACTAACAACTACGAGATCATCAAAATGCTCCTGCAGAGGGGGGTGTCAGTTCCCCAGCCCCACGGGGTGCGCTGCAACTGCACGGACTGCTCGTCCAACTCGGACGTAGACAGCCTTCGCCACTCCCGCTCCCGCCTCAACCTGTACCGAGCGCTGTCCAGCTCATCGCTCATCGCCCTGTCCAGCGAGGACCCCTTCCTTGCTGCTTTCCAGCTCAGCTGGGAGCTGCGGGAGCTCAGCAAGATGGAGGTGGAGTTCCGGTCCGATTACGAGGAGCTGTCACAGCAGTGCAAGGAGTTCGCCAAGGACCTGCTGGACCAGACGCGAAGCTCCCGCGAGCTTGAGATTGTCCTCAATTACCAGGACAACATCAGCCACCTCAAGGCAGAAAGCAGTCGGGACCTGGCCCGCCTCAAGCTGGCCATTAAGTATGACCAGAAAGAGGTGAGCTCCCTGTGACATTAAATTGTACCGCAAAAGTAATTAAAGGCACCACTGATTTATTTCCTGAGTTCCTCATCATAGGGGCTTTCAGAGGGAAGAACTTCTATCTGTACTTTTTGTGATGCCTAATAAGCGGATGCGCATTTGAATCACCACTGTTTTAGTGAGGCTGAGATAATGATCTCATTAGCGTTTAAAAACCCCTTGGTGGTAATATGAATGTTTTAGAGGCTGCCTGTAAGTAGGCAGACCGCCTTTCTGCTAATTCCCTCCTGAGTGCTTTCGAGTCAACAAGAATCCTTGTGAAGAACAATAGCAGGAATTGAGCATCTGCAAAGACTTTTGTTTAATATGTATATTTAAGTTTTTCAGTAAACCGAAATTTAAGCATCGTTCTTTACTTCCTCATGTTTTGTGGCACTTAACACTTGATAGCGGGTCGCTCAGCTGTTTCATCTGAAGTATTTGTGTAAAATGACATCCTCCATTTTCCCCGCCCTCTTTCTCTTTTGCGCTGCCTGACTGGCCAGTTCGTAGCTCAGCCCAACTGTCAGCAGCTGCTGGCATCACGCTGGTATCAGGAGTTTCCCAGTTGGAGGAAACGCCACTGGGCCATAAAAGTGCTCACCTGTGTCTGCATCGGGCTGGTCTTCCCCCTGCTCTGCCTCTGCTACCTGGTCATCCCCAGGAGCCGCTATGGCCTCTTCATTCGCAAGCCCTTTGTCAAGTTTATCTGCCACACGGCGTCCTACCTGACCTTCCTCTTCCTCCTCCTGCTGGCATCCCAACACATGATGTCTATGAAGGCTGAACTCATGGGACCTTCTCCTACCAAAGTGGAGTGGATAATTTTGCCTTGGGTCTTAGGTGATGTGAGATGCCCGTTTGCACTGGAAAATTGGTAAAATTAAACTTGGGAGCAATGTAACTTCTATCGATTAAGTTCCAGTCCCATTATTCAGGACCTCAAAAAAATCAAAAACAGCATCCCAAAAAGTGCATTGGGTGTGGTACTTTGCCTAACCGTGTCACTGATTTTCACCTGTAGGGTTTATCTGGAGCGAGATCAAACAGATGTGGGATGACGGGCTACAGGATTATATCCACGACTGGTGGAACCTCATGGACTTTGTCATGAATGTTCTGTATCTGTCCACCATCTCACTCAAGATTGTTGCCTACTTAAAGGTATCTTGCTCTCGGTGACAGTAACTTGATTCCAAATTTCATCTATGAATGTGGACTGTATTGTTTTCCTTAGATGTAAACGCTTTGATGGGTTTGTTGTGTTCAGTGCAAGGAGAAAAAAACTTTATGCAATGCTTTGCAAGAAATTACATTAACCCTCAATGACCAGCACGTGGAACTGTCTCACTTCAGTACAGTGGCTGCAAGCCCAGGGAACAGTGGGACATGTGGCATCCAACGTTGGTTGGTGAGGCCCTTTTTGCCATCGCCAACATCTTCAGCTCGCTACGGCTCATCTCACTGTTCACGGCCAACGCACACCTGGGCCCGCTGCAGATCTCTCTGGGCCGCATGCTGCTCGACATCCTCAAATTCCTCTTCATCTTCTGCCTCGTGCTGCTGGCCTTTGCCAACGGCCTCAACCAGCTCTACTTTTACTACGAGACCAAAACTGGAGCCTTCACGACGTGAGCGTGGCATGGACGTATCACAATCCCTCACACTCAATTCTCAATCTACTGACCTGTCATAAACCAACCAGATCTAAGCTAACGTAATTAAACCATCTCTCCTTAGGCAGTTCCAAACCTGGAAGTCTCTCTTCTGGTCTGTGTTTGGGCTTATTACCCTGAACGTGACTGCTGTCGAACCCAACCACGATTTCACAGAGTTTGTAGGCGAGACCATGTTCGGCACCTATAACGTCATCTCCCTTGTTGTTCTACTCAACATGCTCATCGCCATGATGAACAACTCCTACCAGCAAATCGCTGTGAGTCGTAAACGGTGTTCAATGTAATTTAAACTTCAAATGTAGTTGTACAGTACTTTCGATATGTATGGCCCGTGTCCATGTTGCACCGTGGTCCTGGAGAAACACAATATCGTATCAATCACTGCACATGTACATATATAGTTGATATGACAATAAAGTCCACTTGAAACTTGAATTTTAAGGAAAGATCTTCTGCTTTAAACATGATACAATCAGGTAGGCAGTCTAGATGTGAATGTCGCCTCACCTTTATCAAAAAAAAAACACTTTTATCTCTGGTTAATGCCTTGAAATCTCAGCTGTTCTTTGCAGCAGAATGTTCCCTTCTTTCTGTAATAGCTTTTTTACCTGGTAATTCCTTTGCTCTTTAGGACCATGCAGACATAGAATGGAAGTTTGCGAGAACAAAACTGTGGATGAGTTACTTTGAAGAAGGAGGAACCTTGCCATCGCCCTTCAATATAATCCCAAGTCCCAAATCCATATGGTACTTCATCAAATGGATTAAGAAGCATGTTTTTCGACCGACAAGGTCAAATAGAAGAGAGAGTGAGGCAGGGGTGAGATTCTTCATAAAAGATGTGTCTCAACTAAACTTTGTTGCAAAACATTTATTCCCAATATGAACGATCTCAGCCTTTTCTCATAATTAAGGTGGAGTCTGATGTGCCACTAGCTCCTAATGTGCATTTTAATTCTTTTTTTTTTTAGCTACACAGATCTGAAATCGTCAGAATAAACAATCAGTACCAGGTAATAAGTACCGTGACAATTTTTAAAATTCATGGTAACTTTAACCTTTTTCTTTGTTATCATTAAAACAAGCTTATGGTTTCAGTAATAAATCCCATTTATAAAAAAATATTATGTAAGAAGTTCAAAGTTTGACCCTAGTTCTCTGGACAAGCACAAGCTCATTCTGTAAGTAATTACACAAGAGAAGTCGTTACCTTTTTGTGCACTCGTTCCTAATGGTGGTGTGTGTGATGGGATGCATTAAGATTTTAAATTTGGAATGAGGGGCGGAACTTGGAAAACCCATGACCTCTTTCGAAGCTGTAGTGTCCCACGGCTGTCCTCAGCGTTCCTGATGTGACTTCATTCACATTCCAGGAGGTGCTGAGACTTTTGATCAAAAGATACGTGGCCGCGATGATCAGAGATGGCAAGAAGAGTGAGGCCCTGACAGAGGAGAAATTCAAGGTATCTTTAAATCTTATACACAGCTGCATTCGGGTCTGAAAAGTAGTGCGTACATATGCTGCACACATGCACTCGCGTGTGTGTTTCTCAAAATTTGAAGATTGAAAAACAGTTAGACAGTAAACAGTAAGCAGAGAGCAGCATGCGATCGTTAGCTAATTCCCAGTAAACTGTTTGGTTGAGATTTGTAAATATGGATTATTTCATTTTACTTTTAATTTAACAGAGAACAGCATCCTTTAAAGAGTCATTTTAAAATCTTTTCCAGGAACTGAAGCAAGACATTTCCAGTTTTCGGTATGATATCTTGGGACTACTGAAAGGGCATGACTCAATTCATCAAGTGAAGCAGGAGAATAAATTCAAAAGGGCGGTCTCAAAACTGGTGCATCACAGCCAAGGACCCAAAAGCTTTGTAGTGCCTCCTGGTGGCCAGGAAAAGTGCAAACTCAATCTGCACACCATCACCTCCATGCTCCAGAGCAGCTCTCTGTCTGGTTGTGTTAACAATGACCACAAGGAGCACTCCACGATCTCCATGAAGAAGGAGCAGCCGAAGGGAGACTGCTCCAGCATTGGCAATGATGGAACCACAGGCAACAACGCTGGGGAGGCAGAGGACAAGAAAGAGTGAGGCAGGGGATATGGTACTGGTGGGGAGGGTTTGGGGATTGCCATCTGATGAAAGCTGTGTAGGTCCATCTGCCTCCCTGCTCACCTGATGTAGTGGTAGGATGCTGCACACACGCCTGGCATGTGGATGTTGAAAGCTTGCTATGGTGACAATGTGCTTCAGATGGCCTCCAGATTGCAACGCAAAACAAAGAAATGCATTAACGTAGCTATGAGCCATTTCCCTTTCAGCCTGTTAGAGTCTCAGTAACATTTTGCTCTGAGCACTCGGGTCAGACCACGCAACGCATCGAGGTGGTCGAGTGTGCTTTCCAACGGAACAAGCTGGAGGCAGGGTGCAGCAACCTTCACAGCAGGCATGGGCTGCGGCCATGGTCCCCGTTGGCCTCGTACACACATCCTGGCATGTATATGTTGATATGATGCTTCTCTTAAATGCAGCTGAATTGATGTGTGCCGCAGGCATGATTTGAATTGTATGTGAGGGGGGATCTAATAATCTAACATCATAAAGGGTAGTTAGGGAAATATATTTAACAAAGTCCCATAGTTTTGCACACACACACACACACACACACACACACACACACACACACCTAATGAAGTAGGGGAAGTCATACAAGTGATGTCAGCCAAAAAATATAAATATAATATTTTAAAGGTAAATTTCAATTTATAGGTATACCATTAGACAGCCTGATTTCCACTCTGGTCACTCTGCCAATACACCATATGCTTGCTTTGCATGTGGTTGTTTATCAGGATTTTCTTCTAATTCAGCCCCATAAACAACCCTGTGCAGCACAACATGCCACTTAGCAACAACCTTGACCAGGCATTTACAAAACATTTTGTAAAGTTTTATGTAGGTTTTATGTTTTTTTTATTTTCTTCACAAAGAGTTCATTTGCCTTGTTTGTTAATGTGAAATGTATGAATATCACGTAGGGTCTCCTTCCCAAGATAAATGTTCCGTCCTTATTTCTCTACACATTTTATAATTGGCACTACCTTACTGGAACCCTGGTGCTGAAGGGAAAACAGGTGTAGCTTTCAGTGCCGGCCAGCCTGCAGAGGGCGCTCACACAGCCGCGTTACCGGTAGAAGAACCAAAACGCAACCAACAGATCGAGGCTCATAATATGGGTCTTCCACAAGAAAACTGATCCAAATGCTTTGGCGTTGACTCTAACATGTGGTGTTTTCTGTCCAACTCAAAAACTGATCAGGGAGGAAGGTTTTATTTGCTGAGATGTTTTGAAACGCCGTTTTGCAGAAATTTATCTTTAACGTATGTGGATTTGTGGGCTTATCTCCAGGAAACATACATCATCAATGAACAAAACCAAACTTTATATCTTGGCCCTTTTAAAAATTTAACCAATGCCAGGCAGCTGCTTCTTATGAATAACCATTAAAATATGCATATGAAATATACATATCAAAGCTATCTTAGTGAGCTCTTAAAGGTTACTGACTAAAATTGAATTCACTCTACTACAGTATATGTATTGATGCTACATATTTTAATGTCAGTGTCAAAGATAGGATCTCCATTCATCCTCCTGTAAACTCACTACTAATTTTCACAAAATTCAAGGTGGGAAATATTACACACAAAAGCATGATACTCTCTGTACTAGTTAATTCATAGTTTAGAGCCTTTTAAAATAATATTTTGTATCATAAAACGGTCATTCGTGAGACATGTTTAACGTAACCATGAGCACTTATACATTGTAAAACCTTCAGTCAACATACAACCTAACCCACAGATGTGTTGTTCCTTAAGATGCCGTGTTTGGGGTGGAAAGAAGGCCTTGCTTTCTGGTGGATTATTACTGTATTACTGCTAGATGTATGGAATGTGTTTTCTGAGAGGTAATATTCAGAAAAATGTAAAACTGCTGATGTAAAGGAACACCTAAGCTTCTGTAGCCCATTATTGCCTTAACTGCATGATGTAGTAAGTAAACTGATGAATTCACGCAAAAACGATCACAATGACATAATATTGTAATTAAACATCATCCTCGGTCATTACATTAAAGTGCAGTATATGTAATACATGGTGTTTCCATCAAAGCCTTGTTGTACTGTGTTTCGTGCTTTATTATTTCATGCCAGTTAAACAGTTGCACACAATATTTGCTTTACACGTCTAATTTGTAAAGCAGTCAACCACATTGTACTTTCAGATTTGGGATTTGTAAAACACTTGATAGAATTTTTTGTATTCTATTTTTTGTATTTGTATTATTATTTTGTATTTTTGTGTTTTGTATATAGAATTTTTTGAAACTGGGCTACGCTGCTGTTTGCTGCGATGTTTCCGTAATGCACTTCACCCCGTGAAACTGTGCTACCCTTATGTGTGTCGCACGATTTTTGATAATCAAAAACACGCGTTCGTTCATATGGGTAGGATTATCTGATAAGGTAGGACAAATGGAGGGTTATAACTATCATTCTGTGCTACCGGATAGGACATTCTCACGGGGTAGGACAAATCGTTAGAACATTGATGAATTCTGGCGCTCCTTCCTTAATCCACGAATTCACTGCATCATCCCTGGTCCCTCTTTCTTGGCGTCCTGCGATTTTCACATCTTCCCGAAGTCGAAGAGGGGCCGCTAGAATTCTTTATTGACGTTATGAGAAAACTGGTTCACAGTTGGGTGCGTTACTTTTCAGCCGTGCCTTTTACATCACATATTGTCATGGTTTACTGGCAACAAGCGTGTACATATACCGCTTCATTTGCTTTATAAGGGACCGTTCTCTTTTAGAACATTAAAGAATATAGAACGTTAGTGATGACATCGGCATAGTAACAGTTTGTAAAGATGAGTTTGGATGGAACATAAAGTGCCAAACACAGTACAACCTGGAATCAGATTTAACAGCCCGCTTGGCAAACACTGCAAGCACTACAATTAAAATGTAAGTGCCCCCTCCCTCTGCGACATCCCTTCACTTTATATTCAGAAGTCACATGATCTGCCAGTTTAACAACTCTTTCAACGCAGAGCGAATTCCTCTACTGTGTCAATGGATGCGGCTCCTACAGCGTGCTTAATTTTGCCGGGTATTTAGTGTCACCGATTAAAGACTTGCTTTCGGACCTGTCCCCAGCTCAGGCCATCATTAAAAGACACTAGATGTATCTTTAACTTCAATCATCCGCTCGTTGTTAATTCTGTATTACCTGTAATTTCTTTATGTAAAGCGGGTTGAGATAGCTTGCGAAAGGCGCTGCATCAAAATAAATTGAAATTGAAATGTTGCTTAAAAGCCGAGTCACGAGGATGAGCTGAGCGAGTGATTACGCCTAATTGAATTAATTAATATGCTGACTTCGCTCTAACTCACATTCAGTCATGTACTGTAGTTATCCAAAGACATGTTGTACACAGCTTGAACGTAAATATCAGTCCGGTGGCCGACGATGAGAACATCTTAACTACAAACATGTGAGCTTTTTCCATTGCATTTTTGAGATAATTCATTTATAATGGTCTTACGGCGTAACATTGCTCCACTATTCAAACAGATGTCATGCTCTGGCACTTAGGACGAGCCAACTGATTGATCTTGAAGATGCATATTGCTCAATGATTTATAAAGCGAAGAATAAACATAGGGGCTGATCAGTTACATCATATTAATTGTTGCCATAAGGGACTTGTCTCGCGGAGCATTTGGTTCTAATTGGAAGGTTGAACAAGCCTATGAGAAACTGCACATGAGTGACATGCGTGTGTAAACCGCCTTTGTCGTGTTTTTCGTTAAGGTGGTGGGATAAGCGATCGAGACTGTGAGCTGACAGCGGAGGCGACAGCCACGTGAAAATTCAGTTTTCGGCGTTTTGCCAGGGTGATTCTACGAAATCGGTGCTTTTTCAGTTTTGAAAATTTGAAATTTAAAATTTTTAAATTATTGTTATTTTTTTTAATGGCTGTGGAAAAAAGAACTTGAACTGACACCAGTTGTTCCGTGCCATCTCACGCTGTATAATTAACTCTTTTATAACAGGTTTTTGCTAAATGTTTGTGGGTTGTGTTGTCGGTCATGTTACGGAAATGTGCATCTCGTACATGGTAAATATATTTGAAAAGCTGTTTTTACTTTTTTCTCAAATTTAACATGGTTGAAGCTATGGTGACAGGACTGACTGGAGTAACAGGGTTCACAGGACACCCATTTTGAGGTGAAGTGTTACTAAGCGCACATCTCCATAGATGCTATAGTGCCTTTGCTTTTGTTGCTGCGCTTAATGGCGTTATTACTTTGTTATATGCTTCAACTTTATTAAGCCATACTAATGCAAGTCAACCCTAACAAGTAACAAGGTTGAACGTTTCAAAATAATTAGCTCATTTGCTAGCTAATAGTCACAGGATAATGTGCTATGTATTTTAAAAGGTAATTTTTCATAGATATGGATAACAATTTGAAATATGAACTATTATATAGAACTGGACGAATGTTCTTGCTTGGCGATTGTGAGCGGGCTGTGGCTGCGCGGGTTCGAGCCCCGCCAGGTCGATTCCCATTACATAAGGGATCAATGGGTAGAACATCAGGCTGGGATGCAGAAGTCTCCCGGTTCAAAGCCCAGCCACCTGGTGTGTCCTTGAGCAAGACACCCTGCACTAGCTCATTGTAATACATATTGTAAGAAATTGATAGAAATGTTGTAAGTCGCTTTGGATAAAAGCGTCTGATAAATGACTAATTTTATTTTAATTTAATTTAATTATCTTAAAATAGGAATTGGAGTGATCATAGTGAAAGACAGGCAACACGTCTCACCATTTTCTATATTAAAGCGATGTAAATTGTTTAAATAGTATTTGTTTGGCTTAAATTAGGTTTTCTATAGAGGACAGAAGACAATAGTACTTCATTTTAAAACAGATTTAATTTGTGATTGGTGCCTTTTGTATCACCAAGAAAATATTTTGTGGAATGATCCTGCCTGTTTTCAATAGCTAGCTTGTCTTGGGGATTGGGGGGAATTGCCTGAATTATTTTTAGCAATGCCTATTGAAATTATTGGAAAGCAGGTGTTACATACCAGCCACAGTTAGCACACACAGCAAGGCATAAGTTGTGTGTGACTCAGTCCGTGAACCAGTTTAAATTAGGACATGCCAATGTTTTCATTGCAAGACATATGAGGAGGAGGAGAGGAACTGGCAGAAGTCGAAAAAAAAAGTGAGAAACAGAAAAGGTAAAAGGTCATATTGAAAGATGCTGTTGGACTGTAACCTGAACCATAAGTATCCCAGGACATGGTGTGTCCAACAGGACTGGGGGCAGAGGTCTGTATTTCATACCACAACACCCAAAAAGTGCTCTCGGCGTATCTGAGATTTCCCTGGCTATTGTAAAGCGGGCCAAAGCACATTGGTTTAGTTTGAAAATGTCAAATTTAATATGTACACATTATGATTATTATAATGGTTCTGAGCACATTAATAAGTGAGTTGCTGCAATGTGCATGGTAAAACCCCAGATGTATGTGTGTGCATTGCTTAGTGCACACACACGGTTGTGATCATTTGTGTGTGTTTGTTTAGACTTTGGCAGTGGCCAGTCAACCTTGTAGATCTGACTTTTTATATGACCCAAGGTCAAACAGCTGGTCCCAGCTTCCAGGTACGTCCATTGGGTGTGTCCCATCTTGCTGTAACTCTCCAGTGCAGGCTCTTCTCACTGAGGCGTCTCCTGACCCACACATACGGTCACACCCCGGGTCCCACACAAATAAACATAAACTGGGCCCACCAGACTTAGACGAATCGTCAGCATATCAACAAACACATATGATCATCCAGAATGCAGCATTTTAGTCAGGATCGTTGGAGTGTCAGCTGAAAGTTATAAACGTGCCCAACAGCTACGATTGGCTGATTTTCAAAGTGGATGTTGGGGAGAACTGGGGGGGGCCTTTTTCTTTGTCTGGAATATAATAAACAATTGAGCTTTAACATGTGGCCTGAATTTGTGCTGAGTGAATGCTATCGTAGTAGATGAGCAGGAGTAAGCACACATTGTTACTCTGACAGGGGCTTGCATGCCCTTCAGCGAGTGGCCATGTTCTAGTGTCTCTGAGTGAGCAAAAACCCGCATCTGACTGCATGAATGAAAGGCATTGTCTTCTGCCAAGCAGCAGGTAGGCAGCTAAATGGCAGCAGTAAAAATCTTCTGTTATTAAGAGATGCTTTGTACGTTTTTATTGAAAACTGTAGCCCAAAGGATTTATTTGTGTTTGTCTGAAAGTTGCTCCCCCACGCTGTGTTATTACATCATTCGTCACCCCTGACACTGCTGCTGCCGGGTACGAACCAGTATGGGATTTGAACCAACAGCCACACCGGACCAGTCCTGACCTTCAGCATATGTGAAGCACCCACCTTTTTTCAGGGAGGAGGGGGACTCATAAAAACGTTTTGTGTTTTTACAAAAAATACACTTTTCCCTGTGGTAGCTGAATTACTAAACTGATTTTAGAAGTTACAGTCTAAAAACACAGAGTTTAAAAACCCAAGGGGTCATGTGCCCTGCAGTTAAAATCTGCACGGCACCACATTATATATGCACCTCTTTATGTTAGGTTTGCTGTAAAAACTGTCTTTACATCTTTTGGCTTGCAAACAAATTGGCTTATTCTGTTGTATATACAGTAATAAACCTTTTATTGTAAGTACATGTGTTAAAAAAGGCTGTAAAGCGTGACTTCAGCATCTTAAATTTACATTCTTTGGTCACAAAGGGAACTGAAGAGTCCTAGTCACTTCCAAGCACTTTTGTTCTGGTTTGTAATTATTTATGCCTATCAAAAGGGGGCGCTCTTTACGTAATGATAGATTCAGTTTATTGCATTGCCTTTCTTATGGTTACTTTCTCCCTGATTATAATAACTTCTTTTTCTGGCCAGAAGTTCCATGCTTGTAGATAAGCTGGTGGACGGCTTTCCAGTCACTCTTCTGTCTGGATTTGCATTTGCCAGCACAAAAAATGGGAAGAAATTAAACTGTGTTTTATGAGGATAATGTAGAGCCATAACTGAGCTCAGTGGAAGGATCTGTCAAGCAGTGTGAAAGGAAGAAAAATGCTTAACCTGATCATCTGTCATCAAGTGATGTCGCAGGTCAGGTTCAAATTGGGAAAATATTTACCACATCTGTGTGTTTTGACCCCTAAGCTTATTTCTGTCTCACAAATTCCACACAGTTACACACACACACACACACACACACACACACACACACACACACACACACACACACACACCCCTATAGAAAATTGACCTTGCGATATGACAACAGGTATATCGAATTTAGCCTGATAACAAGAGTAGAAAGAGCTGAGTGTGCAGCAGGGTACGGGCTACACTGTGGAGTGATGTGGGGGTGCAGAGGAGGTAGGAGGGGGGTGTATGTCGCCACCCTCTCAGACCCTGCGATATAAGCACTCACGCTTCCTGCGCTGTTCCCATTTTGCTCTTCTCAGTGTAGCCAGACGAGAAGAGAAGGATGAAGCTCCTGGTTCAGGCCGCTCTCGTCGTGCTCGCTCTCCTCGCCCTGGACGGGGTCGACTCCTCTGCCTACGACAAAATTCTGTCTCACAGCCGCATCAGGGCAAAGAAAGAGGGGTAGGTCATAAAAACATGCCTGGCATGGCCAGATAACTTTGTGAAACATTGATGGGTCAGCATGTAGGATTAAGATGAATTAATCTCTAAAGAAGTGAGAGGGTGAGGTGTTAAAATTATGTTGAAAGAAATTGTGATAATGTTTTAAATGAAATTTATGCAATTGATGAGCTGCCATTTTTATATATGTATATAAAATACCAGTGCACTGAAAAAGCTACATTTCTGATTAGATCTCCAAAATTGTGTGGTGTGATACTTAACATTAACGTAAATGCATAATGAATGTGATTGAAATGTTTCTACATGCATGGTTTTATTGTAATGATAGAATTTGTTTAACAGACTTGCAAGTTTAATGCTGATCTGTAGGATGAGAAAATAAGCATTTCACTTTGGGAAATTGTTTAGATAAATTCAAGTTCAGACCTTAAATACATTAGTCAGAATTAGAGGGAAAAAGTGACTTTCCTTTTTACACTTGGAAGAAAAATACTTATATTTACACGTTGTGAGAGGTTGACTAAAACAAATATTTAAATATATAATACTACTCATAAAAAAGAATATATATTTGCATGCCTTCTTACCGTATACAGTCTTCCAGGGGCTTAATTAAGAGAAGGGAGCCAAGTATGTGCTTGTTTAGAAGATAAAAGAACAGCAAGAGTGTGTGTGCGTGTGCGCATGTGCGTGCGTGTGCGCATGTGCGTGCGTGTGTGCGTGCGTGTGCGTGCGTGCGTGTGTGCGTGTGTGTGCGTGCGTGTGCGTGCGTGTGTGTGTGCGTGTGCGTGTGCGTGTGCGTGTGTGCGTGTGCGTGTGTGCGTGTGCGTGTGTGTGTGTGTGCGCTCACTGTCATCCATCCTTTATTCTGTACTTAGCTGTTGCTGACCTGGAAGCTGAGCATCCCTCTGTATTTGATGTTGATGTATTAGGAAAGCTGTCAAGGAGGGGAACAGAGGGATGTTTTAAGCTTTGCATCTCGCACACCTGTCTGATGTTCAACCTCCACTGCTCCCCTCGTGTTCATGGACTGACCTTCCCCTCTCCTTCTCCCTCGCACCCTTGCCACCATCCCAGGCCCAACGTGTGCGCCTTGCAGCAGGTGTCCGGGACCAAGAAGAAGTACTTCAGCACCTGCCGGAACTGGTACCAGGGGACCATCTGCGGGAAGAAAGCGTAAGTGTGCAGTGGTGTCGAGGCTGGATTGTCTGCTGAGGAGTGCAGGAGGGCTCGTCCTTACACATGGCATGGTTTGCATATGTCCATCCCTCCTCCCTCCTCCTTCCTCCTGCTCTTCGTCCTCCTCCTCCTGAGAACGCTGCCACTGCTTGACCTTTATACAGTGATTTTGGGAGAAACAATCTCATCTCCATCTGGTATCGCTCAGGCGTGTTGTCGTGTTTCTTCCATTCCCCCGCTCACGTGTCCTAGGTAGGCCCGCATGTGTGCGGGCTTCAGTGACATATTGTGGCCACTGTGGCCTTTGTGCTGCTCCAGCCTTGGAGTCTGTAATAAAGCTCACTTCCAGAACAAAACACCTGAATTCTTCATTTAAAATGAGGTAGCCTTTGAACAGTCCAACTACGGTCTAATTTTTTGCCTCGCTTTCATGTTCTACCCAAGCATGTGTCGAGGGGATTGTTCCATTGGACATGCATGAACATGCATTTTCATTACGTATGTATAAGGTGCATGACAAGCTAGAGTGTGAGACTGTGATGGAGACTGACCTCCACTGCTGGACAGGAGATAAAGATCATTGAAATACACTGGCTGCTGTAGGCATCCCCAAAACCCATCAGACATCACACAGCACACTTTCTCAGTGTGAAAACAGCACAGCCCACTACGTCAGGCCAAGCGTCAGGCCTGACTGTCTCGTTAAATACAGAGAGGCAGAGAAGAATCCAAAGCAAGCCTTGCAAGATTATCAAGATGGATTGCATTAATTTAGTCTGCAGCTCAACTGGCACAGGGGTACCACTGGCCGTGATGCCTTGTACCCTTTCCGCTGTTTCTATTGTGGTTCTTTTTCATGCAGTAGGGAAGCCCGTGGGCTTGTCTCTCTGAGCAGAGCTGGCCTGCCTGGGAAGTCTGGAATGTTTGTTCTTTGCTGCCCGTGCTCTCTGATTGGTCAATCTGCCCAAATGTGGCTCCCGGACAGGCTGCTTCTCCCACCAGCAGCCTTGTGGTTTGTTTGCTGCTGTGCTTAACTTGTGCTGTCACTGCACCTTCCTCCAGCGGAGGATGAAGATCAGGAGCACTCTATGGTCTCCTGGGTATGCCATGCCCAGAACTGCACCAGAGTATGTGAGGAAGCTATGTTCTGACAGTAGAGCCTAACTTTCTGCTTATATGATAAGGAGCAGTTTTCCTTTGCACTTGTTTCAGGTCCTGAAGCTGTGCCAGTTGCTCTGAATAGCACGTTATTTCAGAATCTATAGTTGCACCTTTTGGAAAAAGACATACAGACTCAGCAAGGTTTGGATGCTGAATCACATGGAAAAAATATGGTGAAAAAATTGACCAAACTTATTGCTGAAAGACATTTTTGAGGTCAAGTGATAAAAATGTAATTCACTGGATATATTAATTCAGTTTTAAACCACAGAAAATTAAAAACATTTAAACAATTACGTGACCACACATTGAACCAGCTGGCAAGATGGTTACTGTTGCAATATTTAATATCCATCATCCACTTTACCGTCTTAAGTATATACTGCAGCATATTGCATAATTTGAAAACATGGCTTGCATGTATAGAGTTAAAATCAATCGGAACTCTGTGCCGTTACCTCCAGATTATTGTGTTTAGTTTGGTTAGTGACATGGTTGAGTCATAGGAGGGGGAAATATATAAAAGAATAAATGTTGTCTCTTAGGAAGCTGTCAGAAGACTAAGTATTGGCTTCTCTAGACTGAACTGCTGACCTGCAGTTCTTCTTCCAAGTCGGCAGTCAGAGTTTCCCCCACATGTGAGAAGAGAGAGTGGAAAAAGAATCTTACTTTATCGCGGCGGTATGTCTCTTACCACACGAGCCACTGTTTGCTCAGAGAGTTGCCAGACAAGCTCAGCTCGGCTGATGCAGTGTTTTCCCGCATAGCTGTCCTGGGAAGGGGGGATACCAGCTCTGTGTGAGCCATCAGCTCCCCTTCACCCTGAAGCTCACGTGCCCCTCCTCACCCTCGTTCAACCTGGCTCCCTTTTTATCCTGCCACAGTGCCATGTGTTTGCAGTTCTGGCACGGGGGAACATGTGGAACCGATGTGGTCGTGCCGAAAGCTCCCAAGCCGATTCTACACGTGGGGTCCGTGGCTCCTTTTCCATCCTGCCACTGCCCCCCCCCACCTACACGCACACCCTCCTCACCTCTCTCTGCTCTATGGAAACCTCATCTGCTGCCGCCATCAAGACGACGGCCTCTGACTGATGGTCTCTTGACTGTTAAACATTTCGCTTTATATTTTTCCTGTCGTGTTTTCCCATGGTGCTGTTCGGTCATGGAGGTGGGCTGAGCGGCAGGTTCCCCTCGCTTCACGTTCCCCTCCCCTGACACGTGAAGAACTGAATCACCAAAGACGGAAACTACTTTGCGTTAGCCTCTGGAAGCAGAGCCACCATGCTGGTAATTTGCTTAACAGACTCTGCCATGTGACAGTATCCGCAACTATCGTACATTTTTCCTAGTCTTTTCCAGTAATGTTTCATCAAAAAATTTGGGTAACTTCTTAATCACAGCAGCAAATTTTTATTATTCCCACTTTGCCACCTTAAAATACTGCATAATCCAGTGTCCCAAAGTACAGAAGTGAAAACAGTAACAACATGAGAGGTCAAGTAGACGTTATAGTAACAAATATAAAAGTAACAAACGCCCATTTTCAATCCTTTGCCTCAGGTGCGCACTCTAAACAGGGAGTAAACATACCGTCACACTCTTTACACATTACTCACAAAAATCTGGTATCCGTGTCTTGGTTGAGTTTGCATCCTGATATACATGCCGTACCAAAAAGATACGCCGCAATCTGCCCAGATGAACCAAAGTCACATCAGTAACAGAGCTGTGAAAGCCAACATCTGCCACTTTTGTGCTACATGAAAGACCTGGAGGGATATTGCCATGGCAACCAAGAAAATCTGTGTTGAATGCAAAGGTCTGGTGGAAAAAACAGCAGAGGAGTATATTGTTTCTGGATCATACAGGCCAGTGTTAAATTCAGTGAACTAGATGCCTCTTTGTCCCCTTCATTAGTTTGTCACCTTTACTCTAATGCTCTGTAATCTGTGGTTGGGTATTTCTTATTGTTCACAAATTACATCAGCGTTTACTTTGTAAGTGGATGCCTTTTCACATGAGAGGTTAGAGTGTTTGGCACAAAAACCACACATTTTCTGTGCCTCGTACCGTGGTTTCTGACCAGCAAACCGTTTGATTATAGAGGTCCTCTTCATCACCAATAAATAAACGCTTTGTAGGTTAACCAGAGTTTAGTCAGAGTTTAGCCTTGGGTTGAGCAAATGCAAGGGGACTGGGAATTTTATTTGTATATAATGCCAATGACAATATAGTTACATAAAGGCAGTATTTTTTTCTGCTGCCTTAGCGAGAATGTATGAGCCACATTGCGTGTCTGCATAATGGTTTGATAATGAATTCAATATGAAACATAATGTATGTTTGTAACCACAGAAGTATCCAAATATAGACAATGCTGACTTAAACGAAAATGTCTGTTGAAAATGGTGTACGGGGTTAACACATTGCTAGTACAACACGGTATGGTGCTTAAAAGTTTGAATAATCTAATAGATCGATTACACTAATTGAATTTTACATTATACAACAGAGAAATTGATATTAGCTTGCATCTGTTGCCTTAAAATTAGGCAATTCAGATAATGTGCTTTTTAATTCTGTTTGCTTTATGCACTGTCATTGTGACAGTGAGCAGTTTTGTTTCTTTAAGATGTTGTTAGTTATGACATGCGGCCTTGAACCTTTGCCTAAAAATATCATGTGAGGGACGTTTTGTGACAGTGTGGACATGTGAGAGCTGAGGGTCTGAGGGAGCTCTTAAACAGTTGGTACCATGGCGTTATTAAGTGTGTCAGTAGCCCGCTGGTTATAAATGCCAAAGGCAACTTAGCTTTTTAACCACAGGCTGAAATGTGAATATGTCTAATGCTAAATGCCTAAGTGTTGAAATGGATGCTTCAGTGTGTCCTGGGCTTTATAGATGAACCAGCTGGCTGCTTTCACTCAATCTCTTAGCTCGTTTTGGTGCCAAATGAAACCCCTGTGTGCGTAGGCACTGTCCGCCTCACCTCTCCTCTCCTCATCCCCTCTGTGTTCCTCCGCACAGCCCGGTGCTGTATGAATGCTGCCCCGGATACACGAAGCTGGAGGGGATGCATGGATGCCCTGCAGGTAAGTGGCTCCTGGCACGTCTGACAGCTGAGCCTGCAGTTTAGCAAATCTACAGAGGATATCCGCTCACTTGCTCCTCAGGAGCAGAGAGCCATGGTGCCTTTCTGCTCAAACTTCACCTCTAGAGCTGACATCATCCTGAGGCTTTTGTTGTGACCAATACATTGGTGCTGCTCTCGCCTTGTCCTTCAGCGGCGCCCATTGACAACGTGTACGGCACACTGGGCCTCATTGGTGCCATCACCACCCAGAAGTATTCTGAAAGCTCCAAGCTGAGGGAGGAGATCGAGGGACCGGGCTCTTTCACTTTGTTCACTCCCAGTAACGAAGCCTGGGAGCTCCTGGACCCTGTAAGTTGGCTGGCAGCATTCCTACGTATGGGAGCCGGAAGGTGAAACCTCTCTTGTTTCCTGAGTCACTAATGGCAGGAACTGCTTTGTTTTGCTAACAGACAGTGAGGAGTGCCCTGGAGGACAATGTGAACATTGAGCTTTACAACGCTCTCCACTATCACATGGCCAACCAGCGTCTTCTGACCAAAGACCTCAAGAATGGGATGAGGGTCACCTCTATGTACAATGATCTGCAGCTTTTTATCAACCACTATTCCAACGGGGTACGTTTTAATGCCTCCTCTCTCATGAGGAGATGATACTGTTCATCTCCTTGTGGATAAGATAGTTTCTCCTCAAAGAATTCTGCCTGTCAGCCCAACATTCTTACAATGTTAAAAACGTGTTACATTCATAGGTGGTCACGGTCAACTGTGCCAGGATTATTTATGGCAACCAGGTGGCTACCAACGGGGTAGTGCACGTCCTCGATCGTGTTGTTACTGCGGTGGGCAACAACATTCAAGAGGTCATCGACGTTCACCCTGACCTCTCAACCCTGAGCGTAAGCCTGAAACCAGTGCAATAAGATGCTTATGGCCACAATAAACCTATATCTGATGTCAGCATGCTGCAAAACCATAACTCAGATGTCAATTTATCAAAGCTTTCAGCAGTTTTTGAGCCAAGAGAAAACTGCTCAGCGTTGACAAGTAATGGTGGTTTTCTGTCCACATGGAGGATGTTGCAGGAAAGTCAGGCCTGATGGAAAAACTGGGCCAGGAGGGACACTTCACCCTGTTCGCACCCACCGATGATGCCTTCAGGAAGCTGGACCGGGACGTTCTGAATAGGCTCCTTGGAAACAGAGGTGCTCTTCGAGGTGAGCCATGATCCAGTAATTTCTCAGACCGTTTGATATGGTTTGGCTTGGTTTTACACTACAGACATGTACGAGTTGTGAACTGGAGACACTGGGCCTTCAAATGCGTACTCAGCCTCCGACTTCTCCAAGCAGAAGAAATGATTCTTTGGCTTGTGGACAGTGAGCAGAGGAAAGTTGCTCTGGCCAAATGTTAGTGGCTTGTCTGGTCCAGGGATCCAAATGGCCTGCATTTTGGATTTTCAGACTGTGAGTAAACAATACTGTAACCACAAGCATATGAAAAAAATCAGTAAAAACCACAAGCATATGAAAAATTAATTTTACAGATTTTTTTTTTTTATCCGTTGTGCACCTGCATACTGTTTCCTCACATTTGCACATGGTTTGAGTCATTAAAGGGAACAAATACAGGACTGGAACTGCATATCTGGGCTTTTACAGTGAATTGCATTAGGTCATAAATTGAGAAATTTATTAAGTTGAGCAATTAAGTGTAGACGGGCATTTTAATTAAACCACATACACGTTTTAAGTTTGTTGCTTCTAAAAATCCTGTTGATTTAATTTACAAGCTAACGTTGAAAAATTTTAAACTATTACTGCTTCTTTGCAGAAGTGAACAGACTCCATTGGTTGAAACTAAACATCTTCAGTAACCGTAAAATCAAAACAAACGCAAGCTGTGTTATCTGAGCTATGGACATTATAGTACATACTAACGAACATAACCTCAAACCAAACATCAGGAGCAGAGCATAAAGGTTAATTCCTCCAAGGATTATATGTAATCGTCTGGTCAATTTATGATATCCCTATAATGGTTGTAAAGTTGCTACAACCATTGCTCTGCGAGTGTTAAACGACCATCCTGAGTTGTTGTTCCCAAGTTCAGATGGCTTTTCGACCTTCAGAGGTGGGTCGCTTATTTTGTGAGCTTTTCCTTCAGCCCTGATGAACTTCCACCTCCTGGACTCCGTGCTGTGCTCCGAAGCCATCCTGGCGGGAGCCTCCTACGAGACGCTGGAGGGCCACAATGTTGAGATCGGCTGCGACGGCGAAAGCCTGACCGTCAACGGCGTCAAGATGGTGCTCAAGAAGGACATCGTTGCCACCAACGGCGTCATCCACCTGATTGATGAGGTGCTAATTCCAGACTCAGGTGAGGTGCCAACTCAAGGTCAGGAGTTGGTTACATGAATGTTTCCCCATTATAAACAATGGTCTGACCTCTTCTGAAACAAATTTCCTAAAATTTTCTCTTCTCTGTATGTTACATGAAGTGGACAACTTACTATGTAGTTTACATTAACCTTTATTTTGTGGTATATAACTGGATAACATTTTGATATTTAGTAGGGTTGCATTTTGTATAATTTGTTTATATGTGTTTCTATTTGAACCAGATGGGATGTTTATTTTTTAAATTTGTCCCTTTAAGCTAAACAGGTTATGGAGCTGGTTGGCACCTCCCAGTCAATGTTCGCCGACATGGTGTCAGAGCTTGGCCTGGCAGCCGCCATGAGACCCAGCGTGGAGTACACCCTCTTGGCCCCCTTCAATAGTGCGTTTTCTGGTAAGTGGCATACCATGTGTACTCAATTAAAGATGCTAACAGTTCATGTTTTAAGTATCTGAAAGCAGGAGAAGGACCAACAACAGCTGTTACTGCCATAAATACTGATTTCCACTGAGTCCTAAATCTGAATCAGCTCACTGCTGATGAATTCTAGGGATATTAACTAGCTTCAGTGTGCTAGTGACACATAACTTTGACTTCTCCTGACACCCCTAGATGAGGTGATGGCCATGGACCAGGAGGACCTGCGGATAATCCTGGAGAACCATATTCTGAAGAAGAAGATTAATTTAAGCCAACTGTACAACGGCCAGCGTCTGGAGACAATCGGTGGCAAGATGTTGAGGGTGTTTATCTACCGCACGGTGGGTATCGTCAATGCCTGCACCATACAGCAAAAGTATCTTTAGTCTTCTGAAGCATCTGTGAGACATAGGTTCTTCTAAGGTTGCCATGGCACTGTGCTGCTGACATAGAGGCATAGCTGAAGTGGTGGTGCTGTGTCTGAGTATTGCTGCTTTGCAGGCTGTCTGCATTGAGAATGCTTGCATGGTGAGGGGCAGCAAGGAAGGCATCAATGGTGCACTGCACCTACTGAGGTCTTTCATCAAGACAGCTGACAGCACCATGTTCCAGGTTCTGAAGGCTAGTGGACGCTTCAAGTAAGCACTGTCCTGATGGTGTAACTTCCCACCCTAACCCTATCCCTCCCTCCATCCTTACTTATGATCTCACTTTTGGCTCTTCAAAATAATCTTGACAATGACATCACAAAGTTAGATAATTCCTTTCAATTTAGCAGCAGGACAGTCAACTTCAATAACCAGTCCACCGCTGTTGCCACGACGTAGTTACATGCCAAACACTAACCTCGGTTGCAGGATTTTCCTGTCGCTCATGGAGGCTGCGGGCCTGACTGACCTGCTCAAGCAAGATGGAGACTACACTCTATTTGCTCCCACGGACGATGCCTTCAAGGGGTTGAGCCAACAAGACATCAGAAACTTGAAAAGTGACAACTTTTCTTGACCAGTGCCAATCAATTGGTTTGCTTTGATCGTTTTTGCATTTAATGTGGTTTTACATCGCAGAGATCAGCCATCTGACAAGTCCTCTGTCCTGGCCAGGTAACGTCGATGCTCTGAAGGTCATCCTGATGTACCACTTCAGCAACGGCATCCTGATTGGTGGGGGCCTAGAGGGGGGGGTGACCAACCTGCTCAACTCTTTGGAAGGCAGCAAAATTAAAATGGTCTTTGTAAGTTGTTAGATTTACCAAGCACATTATGTCTACGGTGTATTTATACCCTTTCCGTGGTATTATTTTCTGTCGGGGAAAGATAACGTGAGGTTTTACCCACTTACCATTTGAGGATGTTGTTACATGAAATTATCTGCAATGACAGCTTAATGTTCCTCACAGGGTATGTATGAGGGAAGTATAGAAAACCCGCTTATTGTCAAGACATTTTAATTAAATGGAAGTTTGTTTTCTGAAGGGACTGTCATATGCTAGCCAGCTTTCACACACACATATACACACACATATAGTTTATCAGTGAGGTATAGATGTTTGATGTTTTGTTTGATGATTTATTTTATCCTAATCTAATTGGAATAGCTAAAAGTATTTTTTTTGTTTACCTTGGTGCTTTGTTGTTTGTGCATGCTTCGACCATATCATTGGATTATCCTGTTGGGACTGCATTGGTCTTCATTGGGCCAAGAAGAGTCATAACACGTGATCTACACACTTTGTGCAAAGTGTATAACTAAACATTGTGCTTTGCAGGGTTCTCACGGTTTGCCAGTTTATACCAGTAATAATCAAATAATGCACAGGTAGATTAGATTCTACACATTTTGTACAACTGAATGTATGATTATTACACCTTTGTTTTCATACAGAACAAAACGTTTTCTGTAAATTCTGTGGCTATCTCTGATCCAGACATCATGGCTTCCAATGGAGTAATTCATTATGTGAAAACCCTTCTTTACCCTGGAGGTACGTCTAAACAGCCGGTCTGGTCTCTGTGCTCCTGTAGCTTCAAGTACAGGATTAGGTTTATAACCCCTGCCACACTTAACTGTTTTCATGTAATGGCAGGAATACATTTTGCTAAAACACATTAGAATGTAGAGAGAAAAGGGTTTGGAAAATCAGCCTGAGTTTTTATACAAAAATGTGAACAAGCGAATAAATGATAGCAGGAAGCTTGTTGGTGTTCTTCAATGTATGTAAAGGTTTGTTAGTATTCTAATCTGATTGCCTAATTCTGATTGGCCAGAGTTGCCGGTTGGAAGCCAAGACTTGCTGAACATATTGAGGAGACTCATCACGTACATCCAGATCAAGGTGTAGTAGCGAGACATGCCTGAACGTCCTCACACACCTCACTGAGCCCCTGTTCATCTTTCCTTCGCAGGTTGTTTTGCACACAAAGGGGTTTCCCCTGGGCGTTACACATGAGTACAGAAATGTGCTTTTATTGTCATACTTACAGGTTTGTTAAACGGGGAGCCTCCGTTTAAGGCAGTGGTTCTTAATCTGGGGTGCCGGCACCCCCAAGGGGTACGAGAGTCAGTCAGGAGGAGAGGATGTCTTTTTTTAGTTTGTAGTTTACATAATGTCCTCTCATGTTAGCAGCTGGGGGTGCAGGGTGGAACTCCAAAATCTCAGGGGGTGCCGGGATAAAAAAAAGTTAAGAACCACTGATTTAAGGTGTGACTTGAGTCAAGTGAAACCAGGAGGAGTTTTTGTCAGGTCATCCACATGTCAGGTATTACATAAGTAAATGCGCCTGGCATACACAGAAGCGTTTCAAAACCTTTCTGACAAACATACATCTATGTTTGTAGCTGAAATATATTTGTGCTGTTAATTTTATGTGCATATATCATACATTTATAATTCATTCAGCCAACAATATTGGCTGTTGTTAAGATCGATAACTGGTGCTTCGTTTTTCCCCTCGTGACAGTAGATGCATACCTGATGACTGAATTTGCCTCTTTTTCCAGTATGTTCCTGGGTACAGATACAAGGAGATTCGAAGTAAGTTTCTTTGACCAATGTTGAAATTGTGAACCTTTTTAGAGTTCCCACCGTCATCTGTCTGTTAATGCCCATAAGATTATTTCTCCTTCCCCCTCTGGTTGGCATTGTAATGTTATTCTAAACTGTCGTGTTTCAAGGAAAATTGCCAGCACATGTGGTCCACGGGGGTAATTTATCATTCACTCAGTATATGAGGAATGCTAAGTCACATATATGACCCAAATAGCTCTTTACTTCTCAAGGTAAGTTAAGTATCTAAATCCAACACATGCTGTGAAAGTAATGGAGTTGATACAAGGTGCAGCAATTAAAACAGTGTGGAAAACAGGAATTTTTAAAATCTCCCTTTTTATCTTTTCAGTTTCGTTAAATTCATGCTATTTTCTACATCTTTTGAAATAGCGTTTTAAAAAGAAGTGTGTTTTAATTGAAGTGTGTTTTCTTTTATTTAAGTGTTTGAAAAAGTGCTGAGATGACAGTATGTATTTTTTCCCCCGTGAACTGCAACTACAGGCAGATGATGAATGCCTCTTGTCTGGTTACATGAGGTGAATTTTTATGCTGCTAAAAAGGTTTTCTGCTGGAGGGCTAACAGTTTGTCAAATTCAACTGTAAAATAGGCAGATCCATTATCTCAGATAATTAGGGTTGCCTAACCATTTCAGACATGATGGAAAAACAAAGTGCTTACATAAGCACTTTCAACATATATTGGACCTTACCCACCCATCACATGCACTGTGCCCACTGTACCCACCCATCACATGCACTGTGCCCACTGTACCCACCCATCACATACACTGTGTCCACTGTACCCACCCATCACATGCACTGTGCCCACTGTACTCACACATCACATGCACTGTGCCCACTGTACTCACACATCACATGCACTGTGCCCAGTGTACCCACCCATCATAGCTAGTGTGCCCATCCATTGCATGCACTGTACCCACAGTGCCCACTCATTATAGGCTGAAACACACCGACACTATGGAGATTTCATCGTCTCTGTGACTTTGTGTGTCCAGAAGCAGAAAATCTCAGGTACCATCCCAGCAGCCGGAGCAGGTCATACCGTGCCCTATCAGGTACCCACATACAAGGCAGGGGATGACATCACCTCAAGGCACACTGCGAATGAGGTTTATGCTTACTGCTTTGGCTCACGAATGCCCAGCAGGACAGCAGCACAGCTAAAAGGAATTTCTGTAAGAATTTTACTCTCAATAGTATCCAAGGGCCTAAGGTCATCTCCCTACAGTTTCTTTCAGCAGTACTTTAAAGTATTCAAACCTGGGACTGATTATGACTCCAGACTTTTTCAACCTGACTTAATGGTATCAATATACATAAGTTATTGTTATGATTATAACGACCATGCGCATAATTTTAAAACTGCCAGTGTGAACAGCATATAAAAATCTTCGAAAGCTGCTCAAATTTTAATGAAGCATTGGGAAAAGAAGTTTCAAAACAATTCAACCAAAAAACATAGTAATAATGATAATAAAAATGGGAAACTTGGCACTAAAGCCTGGCAGCAAAGCAGAACCACCGTGTTGTCGGTGGGCCCACAGTGTCTTTTGTACTGCTGAAGGATTCCCGTGATATCAGCTCTTGGAAAACTAGTTCCAGCTTGTCTACATTTGCCAGAGAACTCAGTGTGATCTTCTCTTTCAAGTTTATGGCTCACTCCTCTTTCAGTAACTCCCCCCGCGCGCGGGGGGGGGGGGGCGGGCGGCGGGGGGGGGCGGGGGGGGGGGGGGGGGGGGGGGGGGGGGGGGGGGCGGGGGGGGGGGGGGGGGGGGGGGGGGGGGGG